>CAUHTR010007583.1:86082-136297 GCA_959609185.1 Schmidtea polychroa | reverse complement strand
CTATTTTGATTATCGTCAATTTTGGAATAAAATGTGTCGCACACTGCAAGGTGAAGACCATGATTCAAGCATAATTGGACTTCTGCTGGATATTCTCTTGCATATTTCACCATGACACTAGCCCCGTCATTGGACGTTGCAACAATGTCTTGCTCAAACGAAAGATGAAACATTTTTAAATGGTCAGACATAGTTGATATAATCTTGGCTGCGTTACAAGATCCAAAAATCCTGACTAATCCAAGATTCATTACTTTTCCTTCTTTATTATGGGCATTGATGTTCATATAACGACGCTGTCGTGAGCTAACCCATTCGTCCAAAGTGATACTAAATTTCTCTCCCTTTTGTTTTTCTTGGTCAAAAAAGTTTATATACATTTTTTTCTTTTTCTCATATTCAAAATGAATAAGCGCCATTGTCCCATTTTCGCTTTTTGGTAATTGAAACCCCTTATCACTAACAGCCTTTCGAATAAAATTAGAATTTGTTATTCCACGAATAGTAAAACCATCTTTTGTGGCCAACTCGTCCACAATCTCACCAAGTGTTAGCTTTGGAACATAATTGAAAATTGTTTTTTGTATTAACGCACTTGTGCTCGCAACAGCTGTTCTTTTGCAAGAAATTTTGTGGATATTTCGCATGTGGTTTATCATAGCAGAAGTCGATCCGTTCGAATTAGTTATTTCTACTCCACATTTATTACATTTTGCTTTTTTGTCGGATTTGTTTGATGCTGGTATTTTTATAAAATATTCCCAAACCGTTGATGACATCATTTGAGGGTTTATTTGGCCACTGAAAGTGTTTCAAAAATTTGTTTAGTAATACAAATCTACGTATTATCTTAAAAGAATTATATAAGTACATATTCAAAATATTTTAACTCACCTATAGTTTTAAAACAATATATAATACGTATAAACAACCTATAATTTACATCAAATCATTCAATAAATTCAACAAGAATCAAAATAATTATCCAATTATACAATCCAAGAAAGTAATCCAAGAAAGTTAATTTGTAATCAATTTTAAAGTTTTTACAAATTTATTTGACAGCTATAATTTTATAGTTGGCATGGATTCCGACTTACTATAAAGTATGAAAAATTGCATACAATCAGGCAAAATTAATATTTTGAGAGAATTTTTTTATTTTACGTAGCTTTAAATGAAATATTTTTTGAAAACCGAAAACCGCAGTTTCTGCAGACGGTTTCCGGTTACGGTTTTTTGAGACGAAAACCGCGGTTTCGGTTTCCGGTTAACCGAACCGTGCAAACTCTAGTAGCTACGCCACTGCTTTGAAAAACTTACTAAAAGTGTAGAAAATGTTTTAGTTACATCGAGTTTAAATATAATTTTGAATAAAATACTAGTATTATCTTTTACAAATCCCTTTTTATTATTTAGCAGAAATGAATTAAATGATTCCCAAGGGTTTTATTGGAACATTTAATATATTATAGATGTTAATGCGAATAACACTGAAGTCCCCAGAAGGTAATCAGAAGGGAAAACGCCATTTTGATAAGAATGTGCTTTATAAATGTTTGACATAATTGAATTAGAAAATTATTTTTAATGATTTTTTATTTCATATTCATTTTATTGTTTTCGTGGTCTTAATTTCTCTCCAATATTTCCTTTTGTGTTAGATCATTATTTTGAGGAGTTTCTTTGAATTTAAATATTTATAATGGCAGGCAATTTTCACAGTCAAGGTGATGTTGCTACTTGTGGATTCGTTTACTTTTTTACTTTAACTTCCCAATCTTTATTTGCCACAAGTCTCGTCAATGAATTGAAAAATGGTAAAAATCCTTTTTTCGATATTGAAATCCAATGTGAATGTTTAATTTGGATCTCGTCTCCAAATTGTAAGAAATTGGCCAAATATTGTCTGTTGGAGGGAATCATTGATCAAACCGACGAAGAAAATTGGCGACGTTTGGAAACTATGTTGCAAATCCTTTTCCAGAATAACTCAGTCGATTTAAATGAAATGGCTTTGGATTTTAATTTTAAAGGAATTGACCGGATCCCGAATTTTTCCCATTTCTATGAGACGAACAAGACAATCAACGAATCTGTTATTCGGGATCAATTCATTCACAAAAAACTAATGAATAAAGTGAAAGTCTTTTGTTCAAAAACAAAAAGTAAAGTCTTGATTTGTAAAAAACAAGGGCAAGTTCATGTCAATACCGACTCTTCAAATCAAAACAAAAATTTGATTCCCAAAATTAAAACAATTAAACCAAGCGACTCGTTAGAAGACAAATCAATAAGTAGGCGTTCTAAATACCCCCGAAACTATCAAAATGAGCCGATTGTTACAAAAAATATTAAAGATAAGTTAAAACAAATAGAAAATAAAGATAAATCCACGATAAATGTCATTCCAAAAATAACAAGTAGTTTCTTGAAATTTCAACCAAACCAAAAATATTGTTCCTTCCACGCGACCAATCTCAACCACGAAAAGAATGCTGAAGTACTTCCTAACAAATTCGAAAAAGACACTTTAAAATTGCCGATTTCAAAAATGTTTCTTAGACATCACAGATTTGTGACGAATGATTCGCCACCCCTGGAATCGGTGAAAAGATATTACGACAAAAATATCAGTTTGGAGCCTGGAAATTTTGTAATCACTTACGAAGTCCATGATTTAATGTCAAGACGTTTTTCAAATCAAAGAAAATTAAAAACAAAAGAAGTAAACATATTCTACGGAAATTGTGTTGTCAAAGTCTACAACAATATGCAAATTATCAGTCAACTAAAAACCTCAGAAATAATGAATCGTGAGAAATGTTTTCCACTTAAACAAAATTTGATTCTAAGATCATTAGAACAAACAATAGATGAGATCAGAGAATTCTTTCTGTCATACCAAGATATTGTAATGCCGTACCAGACGATTGATAAAGTTATTAATCAGAAACAACTTAGATTGAAGGTGGTCTCACAGGATTCACATCTTTCTGATCCGGTTGATAATACTGTGAGATTCACTGACAAATCAACACTGCAAAACGAAATAAATTACACTAAATTTCCAACTTTATTATCTGACTCATATTTTGAAGAAACTTATTCATTTGACAAAGAACCTGAAATATTTTCAAAGGAATTAATTACAAAACACAAAGATTCTTCGCGGTCAATCGGTTCTGACAACTCGAGATTCGATGGTGATTATGATAAGGTTTCCATAATAAATGATAACGAAATTTTTCGGTCAGTATCAGAAAAGGAAACATATTCGTTTAATTTTGAAGATTTGATAATTTCGACAAAAGATTCTGGAATCAACGTTGAAGACCAATCTTATCTGCCAAATGACAACATATCATCCGATGTCATTACTGATGTGACTCCTTTCGTAGTGACGCCTCTAACAGGAGAGAACAAAATTATAAACCAAATCAAAGTGCCAGTTGATAAAAACAAGAATTTAAATATTTAAAATCTAAATAATCACCGAAATGTGCACTCATTAAAACGCTATAGAAATAATTTCCATTATTAACGCGTATTAATATTGCTAGCCTAATAAATTATCAATAGATATAGAAATAAACTTTCGACATATTTCAAAAAATGGGTCAAAGAATTCTTAGACTGACAACTTTCATGGCATGTATTATTAAAAATATCAATAAACATTTAAAGAAAGATTTTGTTCTCTATTTACCCTGAAGGTTCCTGACCATTGCAATGTTTTTAAATTCTTGCGCCTCCAATAAAAAGTATAATAATCGTCCATCATCATTCCACAGAATAACATAAATAAACTTTTTGTGACTTTATGTTCATTTTCTTTTCGGTGACTGTAGGGCTTATAATTTCTTTTAGGCTAGGAGATCTTTTGGAAATTCATTTTTATATCATTCAGTTCAACCTTGTTTCTAGTTTCCGTCTCTGTATTTAATGGGAAATCAAATAATTCTTATAAATGGGAGGTAGTAAATTGTTTATAGTCATCTCTGTACCAATTTCATAATAATCAAATATTACTTCACACAAAAATCCTTCTAAACTAAGTTTTAAAACCCTTGTGCATTATTCACGATTTGACTCTTATAAAGTAAAGAATGCCTCAGAAATCAATCGCCAGTTTGAATCTGTTTTGATAAGTACCACACTGAAGGGTTATTAGTTTCTTTTTGCCTTTGAAATATTTGATAAATAAAATTCTTAATTTTTTAATATTCAGTTTTGTAACGAAATAATTATAAATTATAAAAAATACATGTCTTACTCCTACGGGCTATGGTAGTGATGAGGAGAGAAAAATTGGATTATAGGCAAAACAACTATTCACAATGTGTTCATCATTACAACTAGATTTCATGAATCAATCTAAATATTTACTTTTAGGAGTAAATGTCCATATGCGTTTGAAAAGATAATATTCGGAATTATCATTAACTAGTGCTGCTGGAAAACCAATGTCAATGCGAAATTATTGGTAACACGAGTTGAACCATCAGTATTAGCCGGTCATCAACATGCAATTAATCCATTGTAAACTAAGGAAATTGTTTCATCATTGTGCATCATCTTTGTATAAGGAACAAATATTTGGAGATCAAAGAATGCCAAATTTTATACTTGTTACTTTTACTTACTGCTACAAGTTCAGCTTTCAAATATTTTAATGTTACTTTTTGTCATTGTCAAAAATACAGATTATCGAGAGACATACACTCAGAATTTCGATAATGATTGTAAGGACTTAGTAAATCTCTATAAAATTATTATGGTTAAATGGTAGAAGTGAGATCAGTTAGTAGAAATAATTATTTCTGTTAAATTTTTATATTTAAATTCTATATTAAATTATATCATATTATATTAAATTATATTAAATTAAATCAATTAAATGTATGACCAGTAATTACATTAATATTAATAATTATCACTCCTCGGTGTTTAAATACTCTAGTAAACGGCTCAATTTTGAAGTTGTTATAAAAATAAATGCTTGAAGAAGACTTGAATTTAATTGCGACCACGACCACGGATTTATTGATAAGCAGACTATTACCTGAGAAATTTCACAAAGGCGATGATTTAGAAAATTTTATCAAGGATTGTCAAAGGTTTTTTGGCGCGACAAAAACAACAATTAGGATGCAAGTAATATTAACTACAACATTACTTGACAGATCGCTAATGGAAGATTATGAAGCAGCCGAAGGAAAAACTATGGAAGAGAAACTTCGATATGCATTTTCGAAACCGACATCATTAATGGATGATCTAAAAGAAGCTTTGAGTTATGAACAAGGATCAGATTCAGCCGAAACTTTTATAGAGAAAATTAAAAAGATGACAAAGAAATTAATAGCGCACAAATGGGATGAAGAAGAAATAGAAAAATGCCTGCTTACAAACTGTGTAAGAGATCGAGAAGTTAAAAAAGAGATCGAGATGAAAGATTTGAAAACATCAGAAGAAATAAAAGTGACAATAAAGAAATTAGAAAAGGTAAACAAAATTATGGGCCATATTAATGTTGTGAAGACTTCACCGGTTGTTCAAAACTACAGAAGCTACAGAGATGTTGCTCAAAGAGGAATGGTAAACGGAAATAATAATTTCAAGCAGCGAAACGTCAGTAACCGACAATTGGAATGCTGGACATGCAAGAAAACTGGTCATGTTAGTCGAGAATGCCAAATGAAAAAGAAAGTGACGTGTTTTGCATGTGGAGTTGAAGGCCACGTACGGCGAGAATGTTCAACGATTCAATGCCAGAGATGTCACTTACGTGGACACAAGGAGATGGACTGCCATACAAATTTGGAAAGAAGGAAGTTTCAAACTAATTCAAACATGAGAAACAATAATTATTATGCCCATCGAACCACAAGCTATCAACAAAAGATCAACAATCCAGGAAGAAGAATTGCAGCAATTGAAGCTAATGATGAGACGGTGCCACTTGAGTATTCAGATGATGCAGAAGACAAATATGAGGATATTCAGCAACCAAAAGTACATGCTTTGACACGGGAGGCAATGATCGGAGCAATATACTAGGTAATTTTGATATTGATGTAAATATTGGTCATAATAATTTTAATAATGTAAATAATCCTTATATATATAATAATGTAGAACCTTTATGTAATAAAATTTGTAATTTTAAAAAGTTTCCTTTAAATAATTTTAAATGTTATAGTTATTTTAATGCTGATCGATCTTTAATAAATAATAATAATAATAATCCTAAGAATCAAGAAGAGTATAATGAAATTAAAGAAGCAGAATATAATAATAAAATAGTAAATGAAAAAGTTTATAAATTTATTAAAAAGGCATAAGATAAATTAGAGAGAAATGAAATTGGGTGGATTAATGAAATATCAGAGGAGCAAAATATTTTCACTAAAGATGAATGGTAACGACCGAAATTGAGTTATGACAAAATGCAAGGTAGACCGAGTACAACTCTTGAAATTCAGGGCTATAGAATGGAATGCTTACTAGATACAGGAGCAAGAGTAAATGTAATGGCAGAAGCAGTTGTGGACAAATTAGTGAATGTGAAAATCATAAAAACAGATGAGATGTTAAGATGTGCAAATGATAGTAAATTAGAGACAATCGGAAAAATATATATTGATGTTAGAATTGGTAATATGGAAAGGAAAATAACATTTATAATAGTTAAAAATATTGTTCCAGATACAATAGGCGGAGTGGAATTGCAGAAAGAGTTTGGAATTGAATTAAACTACATCAAGCAAAATGAAGAAGGATATAATGAATTTGTTTATGAAATAGAAGCTAGATTTGGGGAAAAGATTACAGATAACGAGAGATGTCAAAGAGCAATAGAAATTCTAAAATTAAACGAAAATAAAAGACTGTTAGAGATTGATAAAAACAATAAAAGTGTTTTATGGCTAATAACTGGGATATCGGATGTACTGATTTAATTGCACATAAAATCATCACAAAAGAAGGGCCAATTATGATAAAACCCAGAAGACAACCCATCAATTTAGAGGAAAAAATAAATGCTGCCATAAAAAATTTAGAAAATAATGATATCATAAGAAGATGTAATTCACCTTGAAATACGCCGTTAGTATGCGTGTGGAAAAAAGACAAAAAAGATATCAGACTTTGTTTAGATTTTAGACAGCTTAATAAGATTACTGAAAGACAAGCTTTTCCTATGCCGAATGTAGAAGAAATTCTAGATTCATTACATGAATCTAAGTACTTTAGTTCTTTAGACCTCGGAAACGCTTATTATCAAGTGAAATTGGACATAGAATCCCAAGAAAAGACAGCATTTTCTACTAAAGAAGGGCAATTTTGTTTTAATAGAATGCCTTTTGGCATTGCGGCGGCACCGGGTACATTCCAAGAATTAATGACAAAAATATTGAAAGATCTATGGAAAGAAGGAGTTATGGTGTATTTAGACGATATTTTAATTTTTACAAGAACAATTGAAGAACATTACAATGTGTTTGGAAAAGTTCTAGAGAAAATACGGGAAGCTAAATTGAGAATCACCCAGAAAAATGTCAATTATTAAAGAGCGAAGTAAAGTTTTTAAGGCACATTATTAACAGTCAGGGGATTCGGACAGATCAAAGTAAAATTGAGGCTATTAAATCATTTCAGAGGCCTAAGTGTATAAAGAATTTGAGAAGCTTTTTAGGTATATGTAACTATTATCGGAGATTTATTAAGGAATATGCAACAAAATCAAGAACTCTAGAAAGCATATGTGGAAGCAATAGTGAAAAAATAATCTGGACTGAGGAATGTGAGAAGAATTATATTTGGAAGAAAGATTAATCGATCGCAATGGCATAGTAATAATGAAGTAGATAGAAATGAAATCATGCGGATATTAGAGGCTAAAAGACAGCAAGCGAAAGAAATTGGCACAACTAGGAACTTAGAAGTTGGGGACAAAGTATTGGTGAAACAAGAAATTAGAAACAAAGATCACGAGAGATATGAAGGACCATACACAGTAATAAAACGAAATCATGAAAGAAGTTACTTATTAACAGACGAAAACGGGAGGAAAATAACGAGGAATATAGAAAAGTTAAAGCATTTTAAAGAAGGGGGGATGTAAGGAGTTAGTAAATCTCTATATAAAATTCGTATGGTTAAATGGTAGAAGTGAGATCAGTTAGTAGAAATAATTATTTCTGTTAAATTTTTATATTTAAATTCTATATTAAATTATATCATATTATATTAAATTATATAAAATTAAATCAATTAAATGTATGACCATTAATTACATTAATATTAATAATTATCACGCCTCGGTGTTTAAATACTCTAGTAAACGGCTCAATTGTGAAGTTGTTATAAAAATAAATGCTTGAAGAAGACTTGAATTTAATTGCGTCTAACAATGATAATTATTGCGCTACATATATGCAAATTATTTTGAGAAATATTGGTTATTGGGATAAAACCTTTATTGTGGAATAACTCTTGAAGAAATTAAAACTAAATACTTATTCTTCACATTTGTTTTGGCCCTGATTTTGATTTGAATCAGAGTTAATTATCTGAAATGGGAATCTAAGACTGGATGTCAAATTTTAAAAAGCTATAACTGAACCAATACACGTCATAATATATGGGGTTTTTGAAAATGAAGTGTAAATTATTGCAAATAGAACAGTATTGATTTGAAAAGTAGTATAAATGTAATAAAGAAAGTAAATAAATTGTCATGGTAAGTTTAATGAAACTAATAATGTTGTTATATTAGTTCTGTTCAGATAAATCTAATTGGTACTCAAGTATTAGGTAAAGAGTTTTTCAGAATGTACCCCTTAGACAAAATTCCTTATTTAAAAACAATCAAGCTATAGTTGTCAATACGGATTCATCAATTCTTGGTGGAGAACTTTGGATTGGAGTCTATGTAAAGCCTGAGAAGATATATGTTTTCGACCTAATGGGATACTATTATCCTGCTCTATCAATAAAAAAACTATCAACAATTGATGCCTCTATTGATTATAATAAAATTCAATTTCAACATTCATTAACTATTACTTGTGGTCAACATTGTCTTGCTTGGCTAATGTATAAACATTGTAATTAAATAAATGTTTTGTAAAATGGCATGTTACTTTATTAATATATTCTGTAATAAAGACGTTATTAGAGAATTATATATTATAAATTCTAATAATATTTTAGAACCACTACATTGGATATTTAGCGATGAACCTATATTCAATGATACAGATTTAGAATGGTACGAAGGTGGATGTTTTTGTCCAACATGTATACTCTACTCAATGTAAATCAAATTTTCTATGTACCTAATGATGGTGAACAAAAGATGAGATTGTAAAAGAAATATTTCCAAAATTTGCGTTTGATAAAATATTCAATGAAGAAAAGAGGTTTTCCTGTGAATATTTCTTGTCCTTATCGTGAACATTTGGATTGTCCCTACAAACTTGGTCTATTGAGTGCAGTTGAATATTTAACATTATCATAAATAAATGTTCGATTTCATAATTATTTTTAATAATATTTATCGCGAAACATTTTTATCTTCTTTGTATTTTTAAAAGATCCTCCTAACTGTCTATTTTGTTATTTAAAGAAAAATAAAAAGTTTATTTTTATTATATGCATATATATATAAAAAGCTTTGTGATACCCAGTGCAAATCTCAATAGTAGACTAGTTTCGAGCTTTAGGCTCTCATCAGCACTATGCAGGAGACGCGAAGATTTCTCTTCACGCCAGGTAAGTATACAATATTGCTGATTCTATTTTCAACAGTGATACAGTCGGCCTAAGGAAAATATCGTTCAATTAAATTGGCAGATAAATACTTGAAACCTCAAGTGCGATAAACACATTTATTTCTTATTAACTACACGATCCTGATCCTACTAATTTTCAACAAAACTAGGAATCTAAAAATAAATAGCAACCTTCATATATGGCGGTATCTAAGTATTCTTCGTAAGAGACTTTTTTCTCTTTCTCAGATTTTCTACGGATACTAACTCAATTTTAAGAACTAATCTTCATTAATCCTATGTTTGTCAATTTTTAATCTTTCAACTATATTAAAACTCATTTATTTTTCTGTCTCACTATAACTGATGAAAGAAACAGAATTTTAATCAATGTTTTTTATTTTTTTATTTAAAACTCTTAGGAACGAGCTTCAATTTGATATTATTTGACATATATTTACTTTTTAATTATAATCCGCTTTCGGTTTTCTCCCTAAGGTAAATTGACTTTTCGACCTGTAATTTGATTAATTACCTTTTAATTAATTTTTGATTGATTCACGATCCTTTTAAATAATCCTTTAATTCTCACTGATTTACATCTTTGATGCTACTCTATACATTATGTTTAAATAATAATAGATATCATTAAAATTTCAGGTCTATTTTTTCCGAAACACGAAAAATCTTTTTTTTTACTTTTCTCTTTCACTTTGCCATCAGACAGAATTTCCTAAACATCTAATAGACGATTTTTATTAAGATTTCAGAATTAATGCGCGATATTTTGGCCCTTGAAATATTATAGGCAATTTTTAGGATGTCATTAGCAGAGATTTGCAACATGATGTTTGCTCAATAGAAGGCAAGGAAATTTATTTGTCGGTTTTGAAATTTCGCCATTTATATTATTCAAATGATCTTTGAGTTGGTGTGGTTTAAGTTTTGAGTAACTTTACATAGAAATCATTGTTGTTTTTCTAAGAATTTGGGATCATTGAAACAATTATACATATTCTGAACATATTCATCATAATAAAAATACGATAAAAATATTGCATAAGATTTATTTTTTTATTTTTAGAGATTTAAAAATTTCAATTTTTTAAGCATTTCTCATTTGCCAACATTTTTTATTCAATTAAAAATATAAATTCGTCTTCAATTATTATTTCTGTTACGAATACGAAAAATACTCGAGTAGCACAACTAGTTAACAGCGAGTGCATTTAGAATATTTTGTTTTAAATAAAAGCATTTAAACAAAAATAATTTCATTTTTAATCAAACTCCGGTTAAAAAGTAAAATGAAATATTCAGTTGATTGTAATAATTTATAATAAAATTGAAAATAAAAAAAGTAATTAAATTAAATTAATTGCTTAAAACTTTAAATTAATAAATTAATTAAATTAATTTATAAAATTTTATTCACCTTAATAATTAGATTTATCTGAGAAAAATTTTGATATAAAATCTACAATTATAGAAAATTAGCAGTATTTTTATCCCGATTTTTTTCCCTCAAGTTTCATTAATCAAAATATAGTCGGGCGGGTATTTTTGATAACTGACAGACTGGATTTAAATTCTCAAAACCAATACTAATAAAAATACGAAGAAGAATGTTTTTTATTGTGTCGTATGAAAACAAGACAAGTAAGAATTATTTGGATGAAGAGACAGATTAATATAAAAAAAATTCAGTCAAATCTCGACTCTCAGATCCGTTATAGGTAGCTTGTCGCAAAGTAGCTGAATGCATATTCACGTATGTTGTTGTTTTTTTCGTTGTTACATGCATGTTTGTTTATGGCTTATCGAGATTTTCTAAACAACATTTCTCTATTAAACGAGACACTTTGATAAATCAAAAATTCTTTCTATCTGTCAATTTTCTACTCGTAGAAAAATTTTCTTCACTCTATTTCTCTGTCTCGGGAAAAATTGATTTCTGCGACTGGATGAAATTCATTTTTGAGGTTAGGAAAAAAATACCACTTTACAGAGAGAAGACTTTCTCTTGATTCAGTCAGTTGGGGGAATTATGAAAAAGAAACAGACTAACATTGAAGAATTGGTGATCAATTCACAACGCTGATTCGTATCTATATATATTTTTTAATATACACTTATCGATAGTTACATAATATTTGAAATTATCAATTCTAGAAATGGATTTATCTGAAAATGTCTATGAATGCAAAATTGATCAATGAATGTCTTATTGATTGAAACATTTGCTTTCGTTTTGATCATCCTCTCAACGACAGGGGTTTCCAATTCGACAAACGACTCCAGTTTATATCGGGCGGTGAAAATCATCCAAAACCCCCAAAGCAGTTGCTCACAATTCACAGACGAACCATTCAATTCCAAATCCCCGATTTACGTTCACAGAAAATTTCCAATATTATCTAAGATTTTAACCAATACAACTTTGTCGGTTTATTTCAATCAAACTTTGTTAGTCATTGAACAATTTCTTTTGTTTTTCGATCATTTCTTTCCCGAAATCAACAGAAATCAATCAACGGAAATTCATGCAAAAATCAAATCGCGCCTCAATGGATTAATAGAATTTGTCAATTCCACTAAATCGATTGGATTATGCCTAGATGGCAAACTCTATCATTCCTATCTGTTAGACAAGCATGACTATCTTTGTGAATTGGATTTCAATCCTTTATCCAATAATTCTCATAGTATTAGTGATCAATTAAATTCTCGGAAAATTATCAATAAAAATATTCAGCGAATCAAATGGGAGCCATTGATATGTTCTTCGAATCCAGATGGAATTAAGTTTCCTATTAGACTAGTTTACTCATTTCAGACTCATCTGACCACAAAACCGTAGGATTTATTATGTTTAATTTTTAATCAAAAAATAATTAAATTGAATATGTAAATTTTTTTCAAAGATTTTCTAACGATTTTTAACAGGTCGATTATCTATTTCGAATTCAATGTCAATGAATTCAAATTGGATCAATGTGCACAGAAGCTTGATCGTTGTCAGCCTGAAACAACTACGGTAAGAAGTTTGTTTTTAAATCTAAAATTTTTCTCGATGCATAAATTTATCTAAGCAACCAATCAAATTTCAGTAAATATCTCCATGAATTATAGAAAATTTTTATTAGATATCTTTTGTAAGAAATCGTTTATGTTTAATTTCTTGGTAAGTAAGAATTGAATTTTTAAAGTTTTATTTTAATTGCGATAACGTAATTGTCAATATAATAAAATTTAAAATGTATTTATAAAAAGTTCAATTTAATAATAATAATAATTAATTTTGACAATTACTTATTAATTACGTCAGTGTTTCAGTTATCAAAGAAGACAAAAAAAGATTGAAAAATTATTTTTTTAAAGATAAATAAAAAAGGGGTAATGAATTTGTAAACAACCAATAAAACTTTTAAACTAACAAGGTTGAAACAAAAAGTCGAAAAATGGTATTTCGGTAGGAATTCAGGAATTCGCAAATTCTGTCTATATATTATAAAATAATAATTTTAATATTTAAAAATAATAAAATTTCCGTTTTTTCAAAATATGATACTAACAAATCATTGAATATTATAGAAATCAATATGTAATTATAAATTTAAAAATTATTTGATCTTTTATACTATTTATTACGTTATTAAAAATTACTTCACTAATTGTATTAAATCCCTCTTTAAAATTTTCATAGATATGCGGTAAAATATTTTTCAAAGTTGAATAAATTTCAACAGTATTTAAAACAAAAGTTTATTTTGAAAAGTTGTCACAATGAATTTCCAAGTGCCTTGAATTCTGCCATCAGCCATCAATTGTACCCCTCCCAGACAGAGTTGAAAACAATAATTAATACAACAGACCTCATTATATTCTGGAAATGTTTTAATTTCAAGTTATTAACCTGAATTAATGGTTTCCTCATAATTAAACAGCAGCTGTTATTTAATCTAAAACAGAGATTTTCTCTTTATTAAAAAACAACTTACAAAAAAATTTTGAAAAAATTACAATCAAAATTCAATTTTAAATATTTAGAATTTAAAAATTTGATTTATTAAAAATTAATTCATGAACAAGATCATTTGTCTGTGAATAATTAATTTCAATATAATTACTGATTTGTGGATCAGTTTGATTTTGTTTGACTTTCATTTTTCACAGACAGGGAAATTATTTTCGGCATTTGAACTGTCTCAGCGATTCTCTACTTGTTGGGATCGTTTGAAAATCTTCATTCAGCTATACAAGGCATTTCGTGATGTTGGAGGATTGGAAATGGGGTCCAATAAATACTAGTTTAGACTTTTCCCATTATTTTGATTTGTCACTTTGATTTGGCTAAAGCGAGAATTTATTGCTCCAAGAAGAGAAATTTTGCCAGTAACGTCATGTATTCATTATTTTTTTACGACTACACCATATTAGATAAGTACGTGATGAGGTTACAAAATAGTCCTTTTCATACAAAATTAATAACATCAAAGGAACCACGTTCAGGTTAAATTTCTCCATATAATCAGGAATGATTTCCTGCTGGTTCGTGTGAACTGGCTATTAATAATGAACAAACATAAAGTAAATTTATTTTTGTAAATTTTTTAGTACAAATTTTTATATAAATTTTGAAGATTTGATCTAGTTTTCTTTATGATTGTTTTTCTTTTGTATAATTCTGTTTGGGTAATGTATGAAGGCACAAAATAAAACGGAAGTAGAGAATAAATCAATAAAAACAACGGAATAACAAAAGTGCAAAAAATTAATTAAAAATTTATAGAATGTAAAAAATAATATCAATCGGGGGAAATGGTTGAACGCAGAATCATGAGATAAATTCAAAAACAATAATACAAATTTAGTGAGATGTCCATAGAAAAAATTATGATAAATAACAAATTAAATAAAAATTAATTAATCGCTAATGAGAAGCTTGAGACAACTGGAAACCCGAGTGATGAGGAAAACCCAGAGCGCATTAATAACTTACTAATTAGAAAGTGAAGCAAATTCAACCGAGCGACCCTGTAAGAGGTAAATTAGTAGGATAACAAATAATCCCTCTCGAATATTAACAGAATTGGTAGCCAATACGTTACAGGATGCGCGGTAATTCCACACAAGGATTAAAATAACGGTTGGGCAAATGTCTATAATTAGTTGGGAAATGTCGGTAATCCCCGGAGGAATTATTGTAATATTGATAATGCCTTTAGAAAAGTATTAAGGAAAAACTGAAAAGAAACGAGTTACCAACTGGTCGAAGAAACAAAATTAGCGAGGACTAACAAAATCAAAGAAACTCAAAAAGAAAATAATTCAAGTAAATCTAAGGAACATTATAACGTATCGTACCAGAATGGTGATTACCCCTTGAACAACATACCTTACGATAACGATTGTCGATGAAAGAAATGTGCAAATAGAGCGACTACTGGTAATTGTGATAGTTTGAGTAAAGTTGTTTTGTGTTGGATTTTAGTTATTTGATTGGAAAAGGACACAATGAGCCAGAAACTATCCGACTTGTTAAATAATAACCCAAAACATATATGTTTTAATTTATAGAGCTTTACCACAGCAAGTATGACCTTCAAATGACCTTAATGACATTAAGAATAAATTGTGTTCATTTCTAATATAATGGTGTTCATTTTATATATTTTAAATTTAATTATTAAAAATGAAAAAAGTTCTTTGTTATCAATTATAGATAGGAAACTCTGTAACAACTCCGGGGCAAATTTTAACTAATTTTCTTAAAAATATCTCGCATCTAGTAATTAACACCAATAGTACAGTTTAAATCCACATTTTTAGTCATTGAATAATTAAAATTTTCTAATTCTCTTATTGACCCCCCCCCTCTCTATAGAAAATTGGTAAAATAGAAAAACATTATGTAATTATTAAATGATTTACTGTATTTTTACAAAATCCAAATTTTACATAAATCAATAAAGATGTTATTGAGGAAGCTTGGCAAGATTTATTAGTTTCAGTCTTAAATCGCCTCGGAATTACGGATTCAATTTATTTCTTTGCTTTGTATATAATAAAATTGACATGACCATCCATATACGAGCTTGGGAATCCAATTAATATAATTCAAAGTTTTAGATATTTTGTATAATATTATATTTATTAAAATTTCTCAAAGTTGAATTATAAAAAAGCATATTTGCTTCAAGGTCAATTAATAATTCAATGAATTCATCTTGCATGCGAATGTCGATGATTTCAATAGTGGCGTAGCCAGGAATTCATGAAGGGCGTTGGAGTTGAGAAATATTTATTAATATTATGGTCAATAACCAAAATAAAATTTAACAAAATAAATAATCACAATGTACTGTGAGTACAGACTACAGACAGATGTCACAGTATTACATTTACAGTAAATAAAATATAGGAAAAAAGTGTCTTTTGTTTTTTTCTTATTTAGGTGAATGATCTTTTAGGCAGTTGACGTCGACAAATATTTGTACATGAAAAATGCAATGGTGGGTGGGGGTTACCCCCTAACCCCGGAAATGGTGCGATAATCCATTCTGGGATATCCATATTTGCAATATCTCTAAGCATAATTTAAAATCATTGCTTAAATTTAGCAGATGATTAATATATACATATATAGTTTTAATTCTTAAAATTAAATATTTTATCTTTTCCTTGGAGATATGTTTGAATATCATTGAACTTTGCAAATAAATTTACCAAGTAAAAAATCTTGTTTTTATCTTTTTGCAGTTCGTCAGTTAAATTGGATTGTTTTCTGTAAGAAATTCTATAACTGTACCAAACAATTCAACAAGTCTCTGTAAACATGCACCTCTTGACAACCATCGTACACCGGGTGTAATAATAATTGGTTTGATATTTTATCATTTTCCTCACAAAGTTTAGCAAATTAATTTAGTAGATTAATTTATTTAATACACAACTGTAATGCGTTATGAAGATCGTAACTGAAATATTTTGCTACTAGATGAGTTCTGTGTAAGACACAATGAAAGGTACGCATATTAGGTACTTTTTCCTTAAGTAAAGTTGCAAAGCCTCGGTATCTGTCTACCATAGCTACCATCCTTTTGTGTTAATTTCAAGATATTTATCAATTAAAAATTCGTCAATGATCTGACATTATATTTTACTAAAATATCTCATATAAGCCATAAGAAGAGAACTTACAAAAGTAACTTTCCTCAATTTCACCCATTTCATCAATGGGTCCTTTTATTGAATTTGCACTCAATGATAGGGTTCATAAAACAGTAATTGTTTTTTACAATGACATATTTAAAAGCAAGTATAATTATTGCTTCTGTGATTGTATATGATTTCACCTTTTTTGCAATATTGAGAGAAATATTGCAGGAACAGATTGACCCACCTTCATTATTAACTTCAACTGACGGTTTTATAAAATTCTTCATAGTCGGTCGTGTTGCAAATCTTTAAGTTTTAAAAATAAATCGAAATCTTTATTCTTTTTATTGGAATGCATTCTTTTAAATTGATCTTTTAATTTGGTTGGTTTCAAAGCATCATTACTGAAAATTTTCTCAGAAAGAAGGCACCAATTTTAACCAAATTTAAAATAATCCATTGAATATTGTAGGCATTTTTAGGGTTCTAATTAAACAATTAATAATAAAGTAGATTGACTAATAGGCAATTTTAACACATACTATCATATATCATACAGACACAGGTTCCCTCTATCAGTGTCGATACATAAATGCGATAATTGCACTTATATTACAGTTATGGCAAACCGACCAATCATATATTGTAAAACAGACTTATTGCGGTTTTTATGGGCAATTAATTAATTCAATATTTCATTATGTGGGTTTATCAGATAAATTTTATGGGATATATTGCGTTGCGGTCAGTAAATTTGCGATTGAATAATATTGGTATTTATCGGACCCTAAATGGGTCCCCTAGATCAGATCGACGTCTAATTATATTATATCGACCACTTTCCAATTGTTCAGGTGGGAAATGTTTCTGGCAGCACTTACATCGTTAATCAAATGAAATCAAAACAGCTAATAAATTTCAGGGCCAGATTAACAGATGAAAATTCTCTTGTAGTTTGTTTAGTTTTATCATTTTTTATCTATTTTAAAGCACTTCAATTAGTTATGTGCAGAGATTGAAAGGAGAATATATTTCAACAATAAAAAACAATATAAAGCAGCACTTGGCATCTAAATTTTGGTATAATTGAATGAATTAGAATATTAAAACACGATTCTAGATTGTGGAACCGGAACACCGAAGAATTATAAGGAAGCTGGCAAAAATTTTAAATGAGAAAACATGTTTGTACTATTTTTTAATGATTTTGGAATTAAAAAACTTATTTACCAAATTAAGTGAAATAGTACCAGGCAAGTTTTTGTGTAGAAGGTGCCGCTAGTCTTTTGTAGGATGCATTCATTATTTTATGAAGGAATTAACATGCCAAAGATCTCTTATAGTGATTGTATGGGATGCTTTATTGTTTTTCAAAAGGTTTCGATTCCAATATATTTGTTAAGTTATTTTGCATCGTGGGTAATTCTTACTCGACATCATCACGGGTGACTTTTAATAGATAATATTTTCATTGTTTTTAGATGAATTTTTAGGAATATCATTTAAGAAGTTGCCTTTCATGATGATTTAGACCAGCTATGTCCAACCTGCGGCCCATTCAATAATTTTGTGCGGCCCGTTTTGTATAAATATTTATTGTAATGAAATATCAAATATAAATTTTTATTGTAGTAAAATATTACATGTGCGTTCAAAATTTTTTTTAAAGTGTATTTATTTATTTTTTTATACAAAAAAACGGTTACTTTAAAGATTTTTTTTTAGTTTTAACACAAAAGACGGTTACCTTCAAGAACTAGAATCTGAGTACAGTGATTTGCTTTTTTATGCGAAAATTCGCTGGTTAAGTCATGGGAAATGTTTAGAAAGATTTTGGAATTTGAGAGAAGAGATTGGAATTTTTATGAATGAAAATGACCAAAATGTTCCTGAATTATATGATGAGCAGTGGCTTTTGGATTTATGTTTCCTTACAGATATTACTATGAAATTAAACGAACTGAATAGGCAGCTTCAAGGTGAAAACAAGTTGATCACAGACTGTTATGGAAATATAAAAGCATTCATAACAAAACTGAAACTTTATGAAAGTCAATTAAAATCAAAAATTTCTGTCCACTTTCCATTATTACATATATTTAATTGTGACAAAAAAGAATTTTCTAAATATGCACAAGAAATTACCAATTTACTACAAGAATTTCAGGAGAGATTTTCATATTTAAAGAAATATGAGAATATATTTAATATTTTCCTATGTCCATTTGACATTGTTGTGGAATCAGCTCCAACAAATTTGCAAATGGAGTTAATAGATCTCCAGTCATCTTCTGAATTAAAATATATGTTTGAAGCCAATGATAAAGTTCAGTTTTATAAAAAATACATATGCAATGATAAATTTCCTAATCTAAGAAAACTAGCGATAAGCGTTACAGCTGCAATGGGGACCACGTATCTTTGCGAATCTTTTTTTTCAAAATTAAAGATTGTTAAATGTAAAAGTCGTAATAGATTAACTGATGAAAATTTAAAAAACCAATTACGATGTACAACTTCGAAAATACTTGTAGACATAAAAAAATTATCTGAAAAAATTGAAAAACAAGTTTCACATTAAGTAATATGTATGTATATGTAAAACATAATTTAGTTTGTATAAATTTTTTATAATAAATAAATACGTGCGGCCCACATTATATTTTTATTTTTTTATTTTGGCCCTGTAACCAATTTCGGTTGGACACCACTGATTTAGACTGATAAGCATCTCCTGAATAGGGCATAGTTGTTGAGGTCTCACTATTTGAAAACCCCAACTTACTGGTTCTTATATAACTAATTCAATAACAAAAAGACTATTTAAAAAAATTTTATTAATAAGTAAAATTCACCTTTTGAACTGTACAATTTATTTTCCAAGTTTTCCAAAATTCACTGAGCAATAATAGGTGCGTGTTATGTTCTTGTTAATATGTTATGTTGCGTGTTGTGTATTATTTACTGCTTCTTTAAGAAGATTATGTGAAACGTTCTGTTCTGTTTCGCATTTAAATTATTCTCATGATTACCCTTTGAATAGTTAAGACGCTAATTTTTGGCGATTAAACCGATTTTGCAAGCTCCTTATATATCAAAATGTTTTGTATAAATCAATTTAATTCATTTCAGTCTTTTTACACATGAATTAATTTTATTTACTTTATACTTGAGACTATGCACAAAGGCGTCTTTAGAAATTTGTCGCCCCTGTGCTATAAACTATAATTCGCCCCTAAAAAAACAATTTTTACAAAAATATATTATGTGTATTAAAAATATTACACATTATTGCATATACATATATTAATATTATATATTACATCATCCTATTTCAATGACTAGGATAACAAACGAACAAAAAAAAACAATAAAAAAATAATATTAAATTAACATTAGCTTACAAAAATTCAACAGTCTTTAAACAAAAAAAATAAGAAAAAAATAAATTTCATTCAAACATAAATATCAAAATATAACATTAAATAGAATTAATATGTATAATGAAGAAAAACGATTACAATATTTTTTTCTTTCTAGATTTATGTCTTGCAAAACTATCAACTATTTCTTCACAGTCAATACTTTCAAAAAATTCAGACTCAATGGCTAATATACTTAAATTATTAAATTTTTCTTGTCGCAAGGAAGAACGAAGATGATTTTTTAATCTTTTTAGAAGCGAAAAAGATCTTTCACCTGAAGTTTTTTTTCAATTTTATCAAATTTTTGGCTTTTATAAAATTTACGGCGGCCCTTCACTCACGGCGCCCCTTGTGCTTAGCACAGTTAGCACAATGGAAGAGACGGCGCTGACCATACATATTAATTTATCGTCTTAAAATTTGAATTAATTCATTTCGTTCATATTAACTTTCAAATTATTTATAAAAATATATATATAATGTTTTACAATAAAAATTTAAATACAATAATGATATTAAAATAAAAATTCACAATAAAAATACACTTTTGATAAAATTCAATATAAATGAAGGTCATACAGATGTAGATGAATAAAAGTAAAATTCAATAAAGTTCAAATTAAAATTATGAATGTCAATAGAATAGAGTTCGAATTAAGATTATAAATCGAATATCGATACTAAGGACTTTTTGTGAACTCTATTCCGAATACATGTTGAAATCTGTCCTTGTATACAAGGAACTTCAACCATTCGTAATTAAATCTAGAGAAATCATTTTCACTTGATGCTGCTTCATTTTCAGATTCACAATTAATGGGAGTTATGAAAAGCTAACTTCAATATCTGTGCATAATATTTGCTTACAATTATATATATATACGTTAACCCTTTGGAGTATGATTTATTTTCCAAAAAATTTCCACCATTTATTTGGTCTTATATTGAAGTCACAAAAGCCATAAAATTGATCAGCCTAATGATTGCAGGACTTCAACATTTTCGGACATGGAGAATTCTGTTTTGGTGTCATTTTTATAGTTCTATCTGTACCATTATGCGCATATGGTACATAGACTCCAAAAGGTGAAGTCGGCAGTTGCAAATGGAAAATTTAGATTTATCGTCAGCAACAAATCTAGTAAATGAGGAAAAATGCTGAACAACTATTTCACAATATTTATAAGACACCGTAACAAAAGTGCATAATAAAATATAAAGTAAATGAAGTAATTTGAAAAAAATACTTGATTTTGTTAGTTATTAATGTTATGAGCTATTCCTTGCAAGAACTTATTCAATACAATTTCTCTATATGTTAAGAATTAAGTTTGGAGGTGGCTTTTAAGGTGAATGTACTTATCTATATATGTATGATTCTGGTTTTCTGCTATTCAAAGAAAACCTCTCACTCTCCAGTTCCTAGTGATCACGTTCTTTGCGAATGTGCTTGATCATTTAGCATTCTGACGGATAACATTTTTCATCTATTGAAACAATGTTGGCAGGTTTCGACTGAAATGTTGATGCGTTACTCTATGTTGAATCTTCTAAAGATATGTAAAATAAATCTTGGATTTTCACTTAGACTGCTTATTTATCTACATATATGTGTCGAAAAATAAGAAATATTCTCCACTAGAAATTGTATTTGTTTAAACGTGTAAAATAACAAAACAAAAATTCAAATGAAATTCATTTTATTTAACATTTCTAAGGAAAAAAATATTTGTACTGCAGAAAAGAACAAAAGGCAATTAATAATTACGGTAATCGTAATCGAATATACGGAAATTTTTATATATAAAATGAGGATGATAGAAAAGTCTATTGAAAACGATATATGAAAATAGCTATGGGAGGATAGATAATATCGAATGATTTCATTAAGACTAATGATCAATGTTTTATTTTCTATCCTAAATGAAATGAAGATAAGTGCAATTGTAAATGAAAACATATCAAAGATGAAGTTAAAATATTTTAAATATAACTTTTTAAATTTCTGGGATCAAAGTAATTTAATAATTAAAACAACTAATTAATGATTATTGTCTAGAGTTTGATGTAGCTGTATGAATCAGGTCTCATATTGCATGACTTATTTGTCTTAATACGGAATTTATATGTCATCAAATAGATCTTTATTAATATTTCTTTGTAATTTGGTTGAAAAATTGCCCCTCCCCCAAGTACTTATTAAAATATAAAGTAAAGTTAATTTTTCAAGTTTTTAACTAAAAAAATATAAGTTACACCAAAACATTGCTCAATATTAATTAATTTTGTTTGTTAATAAAAATGAATTTAATTATAATTAAATTTTTAGTGCATTTATCATCGTTTTGACAAAAGCCAGTTTTTCTCAATGGGAAATTATTATTGTCAGTGCAGATCCGCTTTCTTCACCAGTCATAGTGATATGGTAAATTTATGCAGTTTACTTTTTTATTATATTTATTAATCTTTAGTAAATTACGTAAAAGTCAGTTATTGCAGATTTTTCATATTTTTGTAGTTGAAATATTTAAATCGGAAATTCGGCTGTCTGTATGCTTAAATAAAATAAAATTATTCAAAAACTGTATTTGTATATGCATTATATAAACAATAGCTTAATTGTTATTTATCTCACATCCCTCTTCCAAATTCTTTAGCTTTCTTTCTATCGATTCTGATCCATAATCGAAGTTTCGGAAATATGCCGGCTTTTTGTTTCCATTTCGTTTTATTGGATATCATGTTAATTCTGCTTGTACTACTTTCTGTTTAGATATTTCAGGTATTTCTTCTACTATTATACTTGTCTTTTTATTTTTAGTTCTCACACTTGTTCCCAATATATTTTAGCCCTATATATTTTGCTTCTAAATGTTTTTTCTGTTTAACCTTAACAAGAGTCCAACCTCCAATCTCTACTTTTGTAATCCAATTATTTTTATTGTAAATCTTTTACATATAATTTCTTGTTTTGTTAAACATTATTTTGACTTCATTTTCAATTCAATTAATATTGTTTCTCAAATTCTAAATAAACTCTTTTACTTCAGATGATTTAATTCTTCTTATTTCCATTTATCTCCTTCTCGGTTTCCTTCCAAATATTATCTCAAAAAGTACATATTCAGTAGTTTAAATATTATATTTCTTAATATTGTATCTTAATCCATACTTTATCGCTTGTAAACATTGTCCCATTAATTTGTTTTCAATTTTTTCTTGGTTGCCACTATCATATTTTTACTTTTTCAAAGCCTTTCTATTATCTCAAATTGCGGATAGTATTGAAATGTCATTGTATTTTTATTTCTCATTATTCTGCAGTATTTTTTAAACATTTTGCATCAAAATCCGTTCCTAGACAAGAATGTATTCTTTCTGGGATTCCGAACTTTGTTAGCCATTGTCTCCAAATAGCTCTTGGTACATTCTCAGCTGTTGTTTCATTCAAATGTATAAGGTAAAGAAACTTTGAAAAGTAATCAAATAATATCATAGAAAATTATCATATGAAATTATCATATGAAAAGGATTTGTGATATCAACTACAATTAAAACTTTGCAAATGTGCATGTATTCTTCTATTAAGTCTTTATTTCGTTGACACGACTTACATTCTCAATTACCTTTTTTACAACCTAAATTTGTCTTTCTTTTGTTGCTCTCAATGTTTATTCAATGTTCTTCCCAGCTATCGATATGATTCTTCAATAACATTATTTCTTTGTGGTTCTAGAATTAATTTTACAATATATATTTTTTTATTTATTAGAAATTGTTCTTCACCCGTTTATAATTCACACTGGTTCTGTTTACGTAGCATAATATTTAATGAAATTTCTATAATATCCTTTCTGACACATTGGCCTTGGAAATTCTAATATTGATCTAATCTTATCAGTATCTGTTTGTACTCCATCTTCGTTAATTATGTCCCCCAAATATTTTAATTTTCTCTTGAAAAAATAAAATTTTTCTAGTGTTAACTTTACTATTATTTTATTCATTGTTTCAAAAACTTAAATGTTTTTTAATTGTTCTTCATCTTCTATCTATTTTTTATCACTATATCATGGTTTCCTCTCTCCAACCAACTGGCATTTGACCAACAGTGCTATTTACTTTTATATTGTCATTGATCCCGCTTAATCGGATAATTGAATTAGCATCGACCAAAATTTTGAACAAACCAAACCACGCGCCCTCTCACCTTTGTCCACAGATCTCGTTTCACTAACTCTAAACTAACCAACGTTATTGATATTTGAAAGGAGGCCTAAATACATTAACTTCTTGTTTACTGCTTGGGTTTTCCCACAAAATTAATTAATTAATTTGCATTTATTGAATATCTTTTTGTGCAAAAGAAAAACTTTAGAAATCATTGATTTAATAATAAAATTACAAAATTATTATTTAAAAAATATTTAATTTAATTTAAATAATCATTTATTTTTCAAATTGAACTATTTTTTAAAAACATTTAAAAACTTTTCAAATGATATTTCATTCGTTCCACACAATAATTTTAATTTTAACAAAGAATCTATAAATTTTTAAAACATTTTAAAAACAAAATTATCTAGTTTAATCATTTAATCTTTCAATAAATTTGAAAACAACAGCGACAACTCACATACCCTCATTTTGCGTCCTTACTATTAATAATTTGCTCTATTTAAAAATTTTTCAAGGTTCGAGATACACCAGTTATGTGTTGCAAAGGTGAAAAAAGTCAATTCAAATAGAAACAATAATTCAAAATTTAATTTTTGTCTTTTGACGATTAGAAATGTTGGCTGCAACTAATATGAATTGAAGCTAGATATATTCTTAGTAGTTGACAATGCTGAATAAAAGTTGACAGAAAAATAATTGTATGTAGCACCGTGCTGTCGTTTACCCTATACTATACTGTGTGCACATGAAATAAAAATATTTGGACTGGGAAGGGTTAAACCTCTTTTTGGCTAGAGTGCAACTATAAATATCATATTAAACAAGTAAATTAATACAAATATTAACACAAGTCTTTTTACTGCAAAGTATATATTTAATAAAATGAAATAATTTTCGATTATATCACTAATCCTTATTACGTATTCTACAGTAACCTTTCAGTTTTAAATTACAATCAGTTAATTCGAGACGTTAAGAGCGCATCGGTTAGAAGAATGAATGTTGGATAGTGTTAGTAGAGTGGTTATGTCGGAGAATTGACTTTTGAGAGAAGGAGAATGTCAACTTAATAGAATGATAACAACTTATTTTAGTTATGGAATAGAAGTGAATTTAAACAATTTCTTATTTACAGGGAATAACCAGAATAAGAATGAGACCAGGTGGACTAGCTATATGTACTGATGGAGAAATTCTTATAAGAATTTCCATACGGGAATAGTTTTAGGGAGATAGAAAAAACAAATTATCAATTAGTTGTAAAAGATTTTAATTGGAAATATATCTTAAGTAAGCCAAATATAATCATTATAATTAATTAGCAGCGGTTCTTAAACTTTTCTGTATTGCGACCCCAGATTTTAAATGCCGTCTTTTGGCGTCCCAAAACCTATATTTTTTGACAAATAATCGTTATTCAAGAAAAAACGTTAGAAAGATAGAAATTTTAGCATGTTGTTTTAAATTTGGGAATTTTTGGCGACCCCATGAAAAAATCCAACGACCCCAGTTGGGGTCGCGACCCCCAGTTTAAGAACCGTTGAATTAAAGGATTTCAGGAAAACTTTTATAAAAAGTTGAAATTCGAAAGAAGTATTTTTGAAGAAAGTTTCTTTTTGAAGAAGTATTTTCTTCCATCCCGGATAAAGGGCTATTTCAATTTGCCAAAATATCCTAAGTTTTTTCTTCAAGATATTTATTAAATAGTTTCATGCTATAATTTCATTTTGTAGATTGTTTCACGTATCAAGCTGGACTGTAATTTTTCCCCACCTCCAATCCAACATTGATCTTTTGGTGTATCTTTATATGGCTATACCATTATGAAAGCTTTTTGTTTCTGAATTTGCATTATAACTTTGATTACTTAAGATATAAAAGCTTTAAGGTATTGCTTTTTTATTTGTTTAAATGTGATGGTATCTAGTTTCTTGGTATCATATTCCTTGATTTTGAATCTGTATTTTGTTAATAGAGTCCAAAATCTTGAGGTATTGTGTGATGAATTAAAAAGCCTTGAATCTCCGAGTTTTATTAGTAGTTATCACGTTATACTTATTCATTGCAATTGATTATCCGTTTCATTTTTTAAGTTGTAAGAATTTATCCATATAATTAGTGTATTAGATTTAGATTAAATTTCCCCATCAAGCTTCTAGCCCCCAATTTCTCATTAGGATTATTTCAATAATTATTTTGTAAAATTTACTTATATAACAAATTTTTCTTTTTTAAATAAAGTAACAAAATAAAAACTTCTTTGAACTGTGTCCCATTGAATCTGGAGGTTTGCTTCTTGTCACCAGAATCATTTTCGGATTTCTAAATTCACAGATAATTTAACTTAGGTCGACACCCATATTTTATTTGTTTATCATTATCAACACAAGTCGCTTGAAATTGACATACCTATGTTCTCTACAGCATTATTATTGAAATCCCCTAATTTTGTACCTTTCACTCTAACCTCTAACAAAAACTGTTGGATTTTCTAGCTGTTAGTTTGGTTAGCTATGCTTAGTGAATTTGTCGAGGATGAAGAAAAAAAACAAATAAAAGCGTGATCATGCACAGAATTGATAGTAAAGGAAAGTATGATGGAAGCAGTATTAGGAAATGGCAAAAGCAGTTGCGAAAGGCAAGAATCCGGAAATCCGAAAAAATAAATAAATTGTAAAGTTATCGAAATTGAATTGGGAAAGCGGGACAGGTATAGATTAGCTAATGGTCAACAAGATGATGATTAGGGATTTATCAGGAAATGATTAGAAAGAGTCGAAAAGCATTCGAATGTGTTAAAACAGAAAATCGTTAATTAATTAATTAATTGGGTAATAGAAAACCCGAGCTCGATTAACATGAAAAGTAAAAAAAATGAGAATCTCGGAAGGCCATTATCATGACAGTATGATTAATGGAGACAAACAAAGTTAGGACTATTACAAAGGAGTAGCAAAGGGAGCTAATTATGCATGATATGGTTCCAACAACGTTCAAGGAACCGGTTGTCAGACCATTGTCAGATAGGAGCAATCAGGTCAAAAACCGATTAATCAAAGTGATTATCCCAGTATAAAAGCAAAGTCGAAATTCAAAATAATCGGCATTTTGCATCAGCTAGGGTTAGAAGAAAACGAGATTAGGCAAACGATAAAAGCGAATTAAGGAGATTAGGAAAGAGGAAATATAGAATAGAAGATACAAAAGTGAAAAGGAATAAAATCAAATAAGAAAAGGAAAAGAAATAAAAGATGAATATTATCTTTTGTCAAAGCATCAACACCGAGCGGAGAATCGGTCCAACTTGAACCTTGGTTATTGATTATTTATTGTTGAGAGAAAAATATTTTTGTGATATATATTATTGTTTTGATTAAAAGGACACGAGGAGTCAGAGGTTACCGACTTGAAATAGCAAAAACCGAACAAATTCACTGTTGTAAAAAATAAATTCAAATTTCATAATATTAAAACAAAAACTATTATCTCTTTATATTTTAGAAAACTGTAAATTAATAAAATATTTTAATAATTCTACCAAATGCAATAAATCATTATTTTGAGAAAACTGGAATATATTTAAACGATGTGGTAGTCATCTTTAATCTCATAAAAGAAAATATATTCATGCAACAGTATGATGACTCATTCAATCAAATAAATACTCTCAATAAATTTGTTATTTGAATATTCATTGAATATTCATTGAATATTCATGTCCATTCATAACATTTAATTACCAATATCTTACATAAAATTCTTTCCAATAATTATCAAAATTTATATGTAAAATTTTAAAATCAATTATTTATATTATTAATTTCTATTTCAATTAATATTTAATTAATTGTTTTAAGGTTACTAAACCTGATTTATCTAATAAAATATTGTATTATTTTATGAAATCAATAATTTATTATTTATCTGGAATTTTGGGATGTATATCATTCTTGCGAATTTAAAATCCATGTCATTATGTTGAACCTGTTGTAATTTTGAATTTAGCTATTTCGAGAAATGCATAAGAGGAGATTCGCCGAAACCAAAGATATTTTTCGTTAATTTGAAGGTTTGCTTGCATGCTTAGATTATTTACTGCTAGGGGGTAATCGTTTACCTCCACAATGACATGACTGAGAAACCTCAATGTATCCGGTTGCCCCAGCTGTCATTTAATTCTAAAGACCGCCGTTTTTAATAATCTCGAATTTATGGTATTTATGTTCGGCTTATTACTATACTCAGTTTTAGGATTGTATAAATTGAGACAAAAATGCACAAAGAATATAAAAAGGCATAATTTAACAAAATTCGAAAGAATAAAAGAAAGTGTAGAAGGTTAATCAAAATACTGAAAAAATAAAAAAAATTTTGAGAAAACAGATACGAGTGGATGGGAAGCTATGAGACAAATACAAATATAATAAAACTAAATACTAATAATAGGAAGTTATTTAGAAAATATAAACTAATTGATTAAAAAACCAAAATAATTGAATTTGGAAGAATTTTTCCGGCTACTCGTAAGCAAAATATTTAATGGGCAAATAAGTGATAAGTACCATAATAGAAACTACAAATTTAGTCCAATTGCCATAATGTGAATACATAAAGTGAGCAAATAATTGAATCAGATTTAACTTGTTACATAAGAAGCAAAGCTAAATTTCTATTAAAGTTAAAGGCAGATTCGTTTTACTGTTTGAGGTGGTTTTTCTTAGGGTCACTTGCCTCTACTATCAAACAAAGGTTGATTGTGTCGGTGAAATTGGAACGAGTGTGATTTGTGATAAAAATAAAATAATTATGTTGTGTTCTTATCTTGATCGAGAAGATGGGGAGTTAGCTTTATAGCTTTATCCTGCCGAATAATAATTACCATACAACATCGGTTTCACTACAATCGGTTCTCAAATAACTTCTTAAAGTCTTAAAACAAATAACTTTTTTTCTTAGTACCAATATTGTCTATAAAATATAACAAAATTGTGCTTTATTATGCAAAATTTATTATATTTTTTATGTGATCTTTGTTAAAATTGTGGAAATTTTAATATTTTAAAACTTCAAGTCAAATTTAAAAGTTTAAAGATTTTCTACATGGATTTTTGACACAATATATTTGAATTGGATCTAAAATTTGTGATTATCCTTTAATTTCATTTAAAGTTCACAGATGTTGATAAAAATTTATACTGTTGATAAAGAATACAGATAAAAACAAATAATTGCAATTAATTCAATTGACATCTGTAAATATTTGACGATCTAACTATCAGTTCATGAAAAATTCGAGGGACTAAAAACCAAAAAAAATTAATCCCAAAATTAAATACCCACCAGACCAGCCATGACCAACCGGTGGCCCGCGAAGCGTTTTGATGTGGCCCGGACACAATTTTAAACATCAAATCAATAATTGTCTTTTTTAGAATTCATATTTGAATTAAGCATGTTTTTAATTTAAAAAATGATTCTAAGTTTACTTGAATCGTAAAAACGAGTTATATTTATTTAAATGAATTTATTGTGGCTCGTGATAGTATTTTTCCGAAAATTTGGCCCTTCGATTGATTTGGGTTGGCCACCACTGCACCAGACGAATAAGAACTCAAAAATATATTTTGTTTTAATTAAAAATATCTTGAAATGAATTAAGTAGTGTAAAGTGGATCCTAAAATCAACCTTTCGGTGCCTTTGTAAACAATAATTTAAGTGCCTATGATAAGTGAAATTGATCTCAGACTATTGATTGAAATGTACCGATTGATAAATATAAGAAATATTATTGCAACGACTCAATAAAAATAAACAAATTTTAAACATCTTCTACAAGACAAAGTCAGATTATTTTGATTATTAATTTCAAAGAATTAAAAATTAATTAAATTCATTTTTAAGCCTAATGGATTTCCAGGACAAAAAGTTGAGAATGAATATCAAAATCTTCAAAATAACCCAGTGAGTACAGAATATTTCCAATTTCAATGTGAGCCCTGTAAAACAGGATGCAATACATGCACAACTGGGGAACCATGTAAAGTAACTTATGAAATGAAGTTATTACGTGGCCTTCCCTTAGCCATTCAGTCTTTTTGCATAACAATGTGCATTGTTACTGGTATCATAATTTTCCAGCTTCGTCGAACGAGAGTAAGTGAAATTTAACCTTGAATTAAAAAAAGTACAAATTAAAAAAGGTTTTTTACATCAATACAACAACAAAGATGAAAAAATCTGTCATCCTTTTCGACATTAATTTTTTAAAATTTATTTTATCTTTTTTTAGATTAGAGATAAATATTTTGTTTTAACGGGTACAAAAGCAAAATTTGGAATAAGTTAATATGTAGCCCTATGAAGCAAAAAATTGATCAAACCTTAACGGATAGTATATTTAATTTACCCATCTTCATAACAATAAATGCAAACCAATAAACAATGGAAATTGTACCATTTCGATTAACAGCTCTCAAGCGTTTCCGAATAATCAGAAAATCCGCTCACAGCTCACCTTGATCCATTGATTGAAGCGCATTTTTGATTTTCTCAACCAAGGGTGCAATATAAAATTTTATAATCCAGATTTTTTCGGATTATGATTCTTAAATTGTTAATTAACCCTTCATTAGGTTAAAGGAAAATGGAATGAAGATTATATTTAGGTTGGTTTAACGTGTACAAGGACAACTGAGGGTCTCCAATTAAACGGAAAAAAGTCATTAAATTTAAATTATACAAATTTTAATATGTAAAGAAAAATGAAGCATGAAAAAGAAAAATATATTACAACAAAATAAACCCTATAAAAATTAAATTTTCATCCATTCTTTTAAAACGAAATATAACTAATGTTTTTATGATTAAGACAGGAATAGGCAACCTTTCCAATCTAAAATCCATTTTTTAAAATATTTGTTAATCAAAAAGTGAGGTGAGCCGCAAAAAAAATAAGATGTAAATGAGCGTGTATTAAAAATATGTTTTATGAATTTTATTAAAAAATATCAAAAATTAGTGAAAATAAACAAAACAAAAATAAGTACAATTGAAAATTAGAAAACAAAACAAAATTAATCATACTTCATTGAAAATCACATTAAACAACAAAAGTAAAAAGAGATTAGTTTCAAATTTATTAATAAAACTACATTAATGAAATTTTTGTGTTTGTCTTGCTTCACAAAGTTCTATTAATTTTGGACGGTATTCTGAAATTTTCAATTTTAAACAACTTTCCAGTCTAATATCATATAGCTGACTTTTTATTTTATTTTTTATTAAATTAATATTAAAAAAACGTTTGTTTAAAAATTATCAATAAACCAAAGGCAATATTTTTGAGTTGATCGTAGCAATATGTATGCTAGCTCATGGCTCAAAGGCCTTAAACTTTATGAGATGGAAGAACATGTTAAAATTCTTTGAGGATGTGGGATAATTAAAGGTTTGGAAACCGCTGGTATAAAGCAATAAAGAATAAAAGTAAAATATCTTCAATGAAAATATTTTTAAAGAATAAATTTCTGTTGTATATTTTGACTAACTTTTTAATGTTCAGGTAATCAAGAATAGTAACTGGATTTTACTAGAATTATTTTTATTCGGAGCTGTCTTAATTTATTGTACTGTAAGTTTTAATTTTAATTTTCATATGTAAAAATTAAATTTGAATTACAATGTATAATATAAATTATTTAATTCTTGATATTACTTATTATTTAAACAATACCAGCTTTTTCAACCCGAAGCGATTTTGTCTTGCAAATATATCTTAAAATATTAATACTATATATTTGTAATTTCGTGACTTTGATTTTGGTGAGACAGTAAACAAATTTTGAGTTGCTAATTGCCAACAATTTATATTAGAACAAAAATGCACAACTACATCTCCTTTAGAAGTACCAATAGCAAGAACAAGTGGTCATAAAGAGGTAGATATAACATCTGCCCAAAATCGGACAATAAACATGCATTAGAATGTGAATATCGTGAAATATTTATTTGTTAGGCACATTCCTATAATGTATGTAATAAATACATAATTAACACATAAATCGCTCTTTATTATTCCTAAACAGTCAAATTACCGTTACTAATAAAATTAATTTAATTACTTGCATTTTGTTTCTTTTAAGTCAAAAATTTCTACCTGGGTTGAAAAAGACTCGAGGGACTTAAGTGTACAATCGATTTGAGGGACGGATCAAGGTATTCAGGGTTTTTTAATTAATTATTTTTGTAAAATATACTATCGAAATTATTAGTTTTTTCATCACATATTTTACAATGTAAAGATAATTATTATAATGATTTCAAATATTTTGATGCCACAAATAATGCTAAGGAGGTTAAAATATACATCAGATTCTCAGCAAATCTTAGACCAAAGGTCGCAAATTATGAACTGCCAAAAGTTCAAAAAAATTTAACCAAAAATAAATTAAACTTTATTTATATTAAATTCGCCAAGAACTTTAACCATAAGTCAAATATTATAGTTTTCTGTTAACAATTTAATGTAATTCCCAAATACGTTTATTTTGTGGTTTGTTGTTCAACTACACAAACGACTCACTTCCCACGACGAAATACTCGGCGATATTTCCATATACATTGGCTCACCATTAGCATTAGAGCCGTTGAATTTTATATTCTGTCGTAGGAACTAATTGTTACATTCGATGCATAAGTTGTTATAGTTTACCATAGTATCAGAATTTGCAAAGCGTTCAAACATCATAACATGTTTTTATTTCAATTTGCATGTATCAGGTAGAACATCAGTATAACAATGTGCTCCGTGATCAGGACATAGTTTGTGATAAAGAACCAGTGCATATACTTGTTCGGGTGTTGTAAATTTGGAGAGTACGACGAACCAAACGCGCTGCACTGCCACATTTTCCGTAGTCATTGTTGTTAAGAAATCCAGATTAACAAACTCGTAGGATCATGCAAATTGCATAACATTGTTAATCTGTATTGGTGCCTGTGATATGTCTGCCATTTTAATTGATATAATATATAATTGTGTATACTTTATTTTTTTTGATTTGGTTTATTTTTTGGCAGTTCAGTTTTCGCAAACGCTGTTTCAAGTTTTGACAAATTCTCTATTTATGGACTTTTAATTAAAATTTTAATTTATGTTATTTCAACCTTTCACCTGTTTTTACAAACTGCTTTCCTTAAATATTTATACTCTAAATTTACTTTGAGAAGACATCGAAATTTATAAAAGATTAGTGAAAAGAATGCAAAATATTAATATTTTATGCCTCAAATTAAACAAATTTTTAAGCAAATTTATTAATTATATAATTTTTAATAAAAACGATTCATTCTTTTAAATATTATAATTCAAATAATATATTATTTTTTAAATTTTAAAATATTGAAATCCATACATACAATATACAAAAAATTATTTAAAATCATCTAAAAAACAAGTATTCACTGCATTCTACACATTAATTTTCAGATTCAATGACTTTATCAATAACGCCTCACAAATTACACGTTCTCAATAATTATCGAAATTTTTTAATAAAATTTTAGAATCAGACATATCTATTTTACTCTTACAGCTCACTAATATAGGTCAATTCCTTCAGTCTATAATGTTCTCGTGCTCGAATAGAGAGATGATGGGAAGTTGCATTACACCCATTACATGTAAACTGATAAACGAGATCAGAACACAATTCAACCGGATTTTTAGACTTATTAATAAACATATTGCGTACTTTGCATGAATTTGACACAATCATATAGTTTAAATTCCATAACTGCTTGCTTATTTTCCCTTTATAATCCTTAAAACCTTCTGAGTACGGCAATATCAACACAAATTTAGGCTTATTATCCTTACACACTATTTAATTTATTTAACTCATCAAACTAATATATTAGGTTGTCCCATAAGTTTCTTTCGTTTTCATATTAAGAAAAAAATAAACAATAATTTGTATTTCCCAAGTTTGTCGGCAAAATATTGATCGAGGTACATTTTTATATCATTTTTTGAATTAAAATTTTTACCACGTAAAGAATTTTTCAATGAAAGAAACAAATAATAATCTGAAGGAGCAATATCCGGAGAGTATGGAGGATGAGGTAAAACATCCCAGTCAAATAATAATAATTTATTTCTGACAAGTAAAGAAACATGAGGCCTGGCGTTATCGTGATGAAAAACAAAGCTCGTCTGTTCGCTAATTCTGGCCGTTTTCTGGCAATTGTATCCTTTAGATTGTCTAGTTGGCGACAGTATTTCGTTGAATTGATTGTTTCACCTTGCTGAAGTAGCTCATAATAAACTACCCCCTTCCAATCCCACCAAATGCATAGCAAAACATTTTTTTGACGTAGGCCAGGTTTAGCTACAGTTAAAGCTTCTGTACCCTTGGTCCAAGACCGTTTACGTTGGATATTCTCATAGAGTATCCAACTTTCATCCCCAATGACAAGTCTCTTCAAAAAAGGTTGGCTATTATGTCGTTGGAGAAAAAGATCGCATGTTGAAATACGCTGAAGTTTATTTGAGTCAGTCAGTTCATGAGGAAGCCACACATCTGAACGATTGATGTAACCAAATTTTGTCAGATGATTATGGACGGATGTTCGCGGAATTTCTAACTTGTTAGCTATTTCGCGAACAGTATATCGCGGATTTTCTTCAACCATGGCTATGATTAGATCCGTGTTCGTAGTGGATGGGCGGCCGCAACGTCCTTCGTCTTCCAGATTAAAATTACCGGCTCTGAACCTCCTAAACAAACTGCGAACTGTTTGAACACTTATAACGTCATTCCCATAAACCATAAAAATCTCATTTACTGTATCACTAGCACTAAAACCTTTTTTAAAACAATGCAGCATCACATGTCTTAAATGTTTTTGATTTTTCATCGTTCAATAATAAAAAAGGGCTTTACTATTATTTATTTGATTTACACTATTTAATAGCTAAAGGCTGACTGAATGCAATGATAATAACATTGAACTTAGAACATCACAGGTTCATACAGGTTCGTGCATGAAAATTTCTTTGTGCGCATTTGCGAAAGGGACTTATGGGGCAACCGAATACATCAACAAAATCACACCCGGATATTCTCAAACATGGATCCCTAGGACTTCTAATAAATTTATCAACAGTCTCTTTTACTATAATTACTAAAAAGGATTTTGAATAACTAATCTTCAATAACAATTCAACCAATTTCTCAACACTTTTTACAAAATTTACAAAAGTAGAAGACAATTTGGACGATAAATCAATCACTTCATCATAATTCTCTTATACTTGAATTCACAAAAGCTTTCGGACGAAGTATAGAGACCAGTATCAGTTGGTTTTCTATAAATCTCTGTCTCATAGTGTTTCTCTTTGTGTTGTATTAACAGATCCAAGAAAGCAAGTGATGATTTTTCTCCGTTTCACATGTGAATACAATGCTTTTAAGTAGACTATTCATATAATGCAAAAACGGCTCAAAATTCCTCTGATTTTCAAATATAAGAAAAATATCATCCACATACCGTTTAAAAACAGTTGGTTTAATAAATTGGAAAAATACAATTTTCTTTTCTAAGCTTGCCAAAATAATCGAAGCCATTGTTGGTGCTAAAGGAGACCCATAGCAACTCCACCTATTTGTTGATACCATTCATTATTGAAAAGAAAATTTATTTTTGAAGTAGAATCTGGAGATGACCCAGAAATAGTTTTCGCTTGTTTCCAATTCCTTATTTACTTTTGGAAACTGTAGCTATCGAATACGTGATAAATTGTTTTTTACAAAATGAAAACACTTTAAATTCAAGGGTTACTAATATTGAAAGAACGAGATTTATTTGAATTAAGTATTACATTTTGAATGTTTTTAATGATTTTTAGATTATCAATGCATATTTTACCCCAAGTGAAATCACATGTGCCATTCAGCCTTTCCTTCGAGAAGGTGGCTTCGTTTTAATGTATGGAGTGCTTTACGTTAAAGTTTACAGGTTAGGTGTTACACAATAATAGTTATTTCATTATTTCATATTATATAAAATTATAAAATATATTCATACGTTGTTAAGTTGGTGTCACAATATGAGTCTAACTCATTTTGGTTAACTGTAGATAAACTAATATGAAAAAATCTAATATCAAATATATTTCAGTAATTTGCAATTTTTCGAAATTTTTGACCTGTGCACTTAATACTCTATCAGTTTTAACTTCATCAAAATAATTTTATGTAATCATAATTTAAGGAGTCAGAGAATCGTAAATGTGTTTTACCGGATTCTGGAAGGTAATACAAATTTGGATCAAATCAATACGCGAGTTATTAAGCTACTTGGGATTAATAATAATCAATGACATAATTTGAGTAACCAGATATTCATCATTAATAAAGATAATATTCAGTAATATATTTCTGAAATAGACATTGATATAAGTTTGTTTGATTTGAATTAACCCAATCGAATTTCATAACTTTTAAATGGCTAAGAATAGTGCCCTAAACTAAATAAATTCTAGGAACAACATATGAAATACACGTAAAGAAATTTACCATACTGTGTCAATATACATGTTTATTTCTAGAATTGTCTCTGACTTCAACTATTCCCATTTCAAAATATTAGTTATTTCTAGTAGTTTTTTTAAAATTAAAATCAAGTATCAATAATTCACATATTTACGACTTCATTGTTCGGCTCTTCTATAAAAATGGAAAATAAAACTGACTTCATATTGCTGAATTAATCCAGCTTTTGAGTACGAACCTGAGTCAACATAGGGTAATACATTGACTCATACATTAAGTACTCTATCAATCAACATAATTTTGTATTAAGGACTTTTTATAAAGAGATTTTGTTCAATTAAAGATTAAGGAACGTTTTGGAAGATATGCAATGTCACAAAAAAGAAGGAATAAAGTTTCAGGACGACTGGTCAGTTTGTTGATAATTTAGAAACTAAAGTATTTTACAGCTTTATTCTGTGCAAAATGCTAAATAATAATATAAATAATAAATATTTAGTAATAGAATCATAACAGCTGAAAGGGAATAATCACTGTTCTACCTTCACTAAGTGTTTGATTGAGCTTTTTTAAACAAGAATATAAGTTTTATAACTATTTTGGAATTGGGTATCGAATAGAATTGACTAGGTTCAAACATAAATCCCCATGTCAGGGAACCTACTTCAATTGTCTATTTTTAAATTTTCCATATTATCATCTCTCATAATGTCCTATCATAATCTCTCATAAAAGAGGAATAACAAACCAAATCTTCAAATCATTTATTACGATTCTTGAAAATTTGATCTGGTTGCTTTTGAATTTAAATTTAGATTTCTATCAGAATTAGAATTTGTATGATTTGAATTTGTTGATCTAATGTCATCTGAGAATGAAGAGTAGAAATATTTAAGAAATGAATGTTTAGAAATTAATTTCCAGATATTTATTATATTATATAAGTTTTCAATGCATATTTATTTCGTTTAGAGTTCTCTGCAGTTTTCAGTCTCGCAAAGCACAGCGAGTTTATGTTAGAGATCAAGACATTCTTAGATACCTTGGTGTCCTGGTAATAATATGCATGGGCCATTTGATAGCATGGCTGGCTACGGGATTCGACCACAGAAATGAAAAACGCACTGACACTTTTTCTGATGAAAGGAAACTCAGTAAAGATCTCAATTATTTGATATCTAAAGTATGTAGGTCAAGATTCTGGGAAATTGTTTCCTATTTATGTAAGAAAATTAATTTAATTTAACTTTTATGTGATTTACTCAATCTATATTTATCTACAGCAATTTCTATTTTACCATACCATAATAAATATCAAAAATTATAACTTTGTAGATAAATTTATTATATTTTTTCATATAATTTTCTGCAACTAATAATTTAATCATGAATTTTTTTTGTTAACCCATTTATACCCATTTAGCTTATTTATGCCAATTTTACCCAATTTTATCCAAATATCTTGAAATATTTAAAAATTCAGCTATAAAAATTAAGAACAAATGAAATGCTATATGTAAAGTTATATTGTGCTATTAAGACACCAAAGAGAATAAATTATGGTGCGTTTAGTCATAAATTAAAGTTTAGTATAAGACAGTTTTAATACAAAGCAGAATAATTTAAGCATAATGAATTTGTATACTACATCATTCGACAACATACATTCATTTAATTATTTATTTAATTGTTATTTATTAAGTTATTTTAATTAAAATGCAATCTCCTATTAGAAATTTTGTTTTGTAAATGAGCTTACCAAATACTCTTTCACAAAGTGTTTGACCAATCATTTGTTGGTAGGTATAATTTTTATGCACTCAATTTTTTATCTTTATACGATTTATATTTGTGTCTCTAATTGTCCTAAATTGTTATTCGATTTATACGTTTGCAGAATGATGGTAAGAACTTGAACAACTTATTTTAATATTATGATATTTTCTTAGATTTTCCTTATCTATACTTTCAAAAAATTTCCCGCCATCACTACGTATGTCCAACTATTTTTTTAAATGGTGACGATTATATTTTCGGTTTGCAGTTTAACGACATTAAGTGATACATATTTAAAATGCTAATGGTTGATTTCGAAAATATATTTCATTCCATATTGTGTTTGTTTACTTCTTTTGTTGGAGTTGTAACTTTGCACTTCTGACAATTTTAGCAACTTTAAACCACATCTTTTATTGTTTCTCACGTCTCATTTTAAAGCTATTTGATATATATTTCTCCACATTCATTGGTTCTGCATGGCAGTTTTATATGGTGCTTGGTAACTAAATCTATTCTTCGACTATAGCGTATCAAATCTTATTATTTTCGGTTAATATTACTCAGAAATGAAATTTTTTAACTTTGATGCAGTCAAAATTTTGTAAAAAGATTTTGCTCCAAAATGCAATTTGACTTTAAAGAGAATAAATATGGTATTTATATCATTTTTATATAGCCAAAGGTAGACTCATTATTTAGGGCCGCTAAGTATAAATTGTTTTGTATTATTTCTTTATATAATTATATAATTAAGTAATAATTTATTAGATAAATTCAAAAAAACTACAATTACTTAACCAATAGTAAAACAACATGGCTCCTATTTCTAATTCCGTATTTTCCCGCATATAGTCCGCGTGTTTTTAAGTTTTGTATGAAAATTAACCAATACGTGTACAAAGGTTTGATATAACCCGCACCCATATATACGCCACACTACCCCTCCCCACCCGCCCTGCGGGGTATGTAAAATTCTATATAATCCGCGGGTAATATGCGAGGAATTATAATTTGATTTGCTACAAAAATATAAAATAATTTTTTATTTTATAGATGAAACTGGTTTGCTTGCATTAACGATATACTATTGTAAATGCGTTAAGTCAGCTCCGTCCGAATATGGGGAAGTCCGTTTTATCACAATTGCAGTTTTAAATGAGCTTATTATTAGTCTTTTGGTCATTTTGACTAGGTTTAAATATTTATTTTTTTATCATTATTTGATTAGTTATTTTCTATGAAGGATGAATATTATTGATAAAGTACATCCAGATTATATTTTCCTAATTCATTTTATTCATTGTCATGCAACCGCTACTATATCAGTTTTACTGCTCATTGGGCCAAAAGTATTCAATTCACCTAAATGCAATTCATATTTAACTCTTAGATGTGGTACCTATATCGGCCTCCAGTCTCTTCAGCAAATAGACCACGTTTGGTCCCTCACACTGAGTCCCATATCATTCAAACCCAACAGAAACTAAACGGAGATGTAGATTTAGTGGAAATAAATCTCGCAGAAATGGACTGTGAAACTATTCGAGTATGTTTTTACACCGAATCCGTTTAATAACAATAAAATTCCGTTTCCAAAAAAAATACAGTTATATAGATTGATAAATAGAATAAAAATTCAGATTCATTCAATGTGAACTAACTAAATTCCAATAACAATAATTGCTCATTTTCAATTTCCTTTATCTTCATTTCATATCATAGATCAGTGTTTCTCAAACCAATTATTTTGTGCCCCAAAAATTTACAAAAATGTTTCCGTGACCCCAATTGTTAAATTAATTAAAAATTTTTCAAATGACCAAATTTAATGCATTTCATTTATCTTAGTTTTTAATATTGTATATTTGTTTTGCAATTTCCAAACATATAATGAACATTTTTAAAACAGTTTTGTTTTGTTTTATCTCACTTTTTTGTATTGGAAAATCAAGCCGACCAAAGTCATGATAGATTACTCTTATTCTGAAATTCGTTGGTTGTCAAGAGGAAATTTCCTGAAAAGAATTTTTGAACTTCATGACGAGTTTGTTAGTTTTTTATATCAGGGATAACATGAATTGGCAGAAAAATTTAGTAATACTGGCTTCGCTTGTTTATTGTCATATTTAGTTGATATTTTATCCATGCAAGGTAATAAGAAGTTTCTTCGTGATTTAAAGGAGAAAGTTGAGTGATCCATTCTCATAATCAACTATTGGAAAACCTCGATTCACAAAAATCAAATGTCTTCAAATGTTTGAAAAGTTTTATTAACGAGAAAAATTATCAAATCGGTCATAAAGAGATTATAATTGAACATTTGGTTACTTTATCTGAAAACTTCAAAAAGTACTTTAGTGATGACATTGATTTTCCCAATTTGCAGTGGATTAGAAACCCTATTTCGAAATCTAGCTATAATTTATCAATTCAATTGCAAGAAGAATTTATAGAATTATTTTCTTCCAATCGAATGAAGATTGTTTGAATATTGGTCAATTGCATTTATTCAATGAAGCTATCCGATATTTGCTTCCATTTCCAACTACATACTCATGGGAAACATCTTTTTCAGCTGTTACAACAATTAAGTCGAAATTTCTCAATAAGTTGAATGTTGAGAAAAATTTTTGTCATCACGGGAACCAGGCTATAAGAAGTTAATTAAATAAATTCTCTTTGTAGTTGAAAATTAAAATATTCTTTGATTTGGGAAACACTGTCATAGATAAGTATTTTTAATTGATTTACCACAATTAAAAATGAAGATGAAAGAAATTGGAAATGATAAGTAATTAATTAATGGTGAAAAGGATAAAAGATTTTACTGGTAATCATTGATCAGTTTACTTATAGATATCAAAACTTTTACAAAAATATTAATAATATTTATCTATTTTAGTTTAAACAAAAATTTTCTTTGATTAATATTCTTCAGATTTTCTTTCAAACATCTTTTTATTCTAAACCTATTTTGAACTAAAACCTAATTTTAAAATTTCCCCTCCTTTTACCGTGCCAAATTGGGACATTATTTCTTACAGACATCTTTTTCACTGACTCTGTTATGAAATTATAAAAACGCTTTGTATTCATTATTTTTATTAATTTATATTTTTTATTTATTATTACAAATTTGATCACTTGGATATTTTTTAACAAGTAATTGCTTTTTGTCTCCTTCCGATCTATTGTTTTTTTATTATCTCGTTCTCTTTCCACTGAGAACTGAACTCTGATTTATTTTTAGGCGGAAAATCTACAATACAACATAAACTTTAAAACAGGGGGCGCGGGTTGCTAACCTTTTTGAAACCAAAAGAGCAATAAATAAAAGATTATAATAATAATTATAGAGCAAAAAAGAAACGGAATCATGTCGCTTCGTGTGATGCTACTTTTAGAAAATAATATGTATATAAATAAAATAATTATCGATATTGATTGAAGCAAAAATATTTATTGAAAACACAATTTCCCCTAGCGAAAGAGTAGAGTAACACACATGCGCCCGACATTCATAACGACGCCAGACTTTGTGGAATCTACAATTAATTAAAGCAGAATTTTGATAACTGCAATATTATTTTATGTTTTAATTTTAACCCGAAAGATATTTTTATTCAAACAAAGCCGAATGGTATGTGCAAATTTTACATTGAATTGATTTTTATTTTCAAACAATTTTTAATTATATTTTACATTTGACTTTTTCGCGGAACACGCTTTGAAAACCAAGGTCCTATGGTATTCCAGCAATAAAGCACTTAATAATTTTATATAGTGTTTCATTCATAAAATAAATCTAAGGTTAAAATTTTCATAAGTTACATCAAAAATTGCACTTGTTATCTATATGCAGATCCCGTATTAGCTATAACAGCATCATCTCAAGTGATTATATCCGGAGACAGTTTGCTTTTCTGTGTTCCATTTTTTTTGGAAAGTCACTGAGTTTTATATTCCAAACTAAATTCTTACTGAATTCTCCTTTTTTCAAGTTACAAAATTGTTAACTCCATGTTTAATTAAATCAAAATCTTTTGCAAAGAATTTCAGGATTCCGGAAGTTGTGTTTACCATTTATAGAGTATGGGAAATCATTTATAGTTCTTCGTGGTAAGTAATTTGATAATAGTGGAGTTATTTCAAATTTTTTAATTGTAATTTGAGGTTAAGATCGCTTCATATTTCATTAATAATTCTACAAAACCTTGGACTTTGGTTCTAAAAAATGTTTTTATTGACGAATCTTTTAGTAAGTTAGAAAATGATTGCATTTAGAGTACAATTGAAAACAAAAACAAACTCACCAAATTCATCAACGGGTTCCACAGAAGTGTCGTTCTTTCTTTAATTTCCAATTAAGCACTAAATAAAATAAAAAATATATAAAATAAAGATTTTTATAGATTCTGTGATGCCAAATTTAGTACATGTACATTAGGGTGGGTCGAAAAATTTTTTTTTTCCAAACATGCCTAAAAAGTTGTGCTTATGCTAGAAAATGAAATATCCCTGCAAAAGACTGCTGTTTAAAAGGGTTTACAGGTCCCAACTTTTGTTTGTATGTATTAGTACTATCCCAGTAAAAATGCTCGCACATGTGCCATTGTAAATTCATCCTGCAAGCAGTCACACGCTTGCAGAAAGACCATTTTTGACATGCTCTATTCACAAGTCCAAGCTAACGCGTGCATGTATAGAGAGGTTAATTCACGGAAGCACCTTCACACAAGCACTCACAAAGACAATTTCTTCTGAACAATACTAACACACACACTACAGTCAACACATAATCCACATGGATACTACTAGTCAGTCTAAACTCAGATAATTTAATTTGTTTCGATTGGATGTCAAGTGTTTGCTGGACATAATTAAAAAAGTTAACTTGATGATTCACTTTTATTTTGCCAGAGCTGAGTACAGAAGAGCAGTTATGAAGGGACAGAGAAATAAGCAATTTCGCAAAACAAGAAGTAAATCACGTCATTGTCTGTTTGGTCAAACTTGTGAACTACCCAGAAACCAATTACCTACTTGTGAAGATGTGTTTCGTGATTACTGTTACAATGAGAAATGTACGCAATTTCATACTGGCTTTAACGAACAAGCAACTCTTCTCGCAAATAAGGTGAAGGAAATTTATATGAAGGCAAGTATCCCAACTGTTGAGTTCAGTAGTATTGTGGTTCGTGTCAAGCGACTAATATCAAAAGTGCGTGAATTAGAGAAGTATCCAGTATGCAAGAGGTCATCTGCCAAATTTCAAGATAAGTTAAGCTCGTTTTCCAAATTGTTTGACATATGTTGCTGCAAATGTTTTAATGATGGTGCTCGTGGAAGAAGTCAGTGTACATGCCGATTGGCCTTGAAAATTCCTACCTTAGAGTGGGAGTTCTGGATTGACCAACAAACTACCAGAAACATGAAAATCGGAAATACGGACAGACAGGAAACCTCAAAATTGAAGAGAAAACAAACGAAAAGCAGCCCTACAGGAAAAGGAAAACAAATGAAAAATGAAATAATGGACACTGAAGTTAACGATCTACATCCGACCTCAAGAAGTGACACGGAGAGTGAAGCCGCTAGTGATGAAAGTAAAGATAAGTTAGACAATTCAACAGAAAGCTCAGAGTCAAGCGTAGAAGAATGTGATGAATTTCAAAATAGAAGACATTATCCTGAATTAAGTAAAGCTGTTGACAGATGTGGTGTGAGCAACAGAGACACGTGTTTGCTAGTAAACGCTTTTCTGAAAGATATGGAACTGTTATCCTCTCAAACAATCATCGATCCCGCAAAATTACGACGTCAGAGAAAGTACTGGAGGGAGAGAGAAATTGAACAGCATTCAGCAGAAGCGAAAAACTTGATTTGCCTCGGTTTCGACGGGAAACAAGATTCCACCTTACTTCATAGAAGGATCCTAAAAGAGGAGCATTATGTGATTGTCGCCTTTCCAGGGGATACATATATCGATCATGTTGTACCTCAAAGTAGTAAAGCTGTGGATATTGGCAAAGAAATCATGTCAATCATCGTTAGCACGCAGTCCTCACTGACCCTTCAAGCAATTGTGTGCGATGGAACCAATACAAACACCGGAAAAAATAATGGAATAATCAGAAGACTCGAAAAAAGCCTAGGGCGACCTCTACAATGGCTGATATGCTTGTTGCATGCAAATGAATTGCCATTCAGGAAGTATTTTTCAGTCGTCGATGGTGGAGAAACAAAAGGTCCAAAAACGTCATGTGGTGAAATAGGAAGCGTTCTTGATTTTGATCCAAAAAAAAAACCCGTAGTATCCTTTATGTCCCTTCCTGGAAAGGTCGTAGATATTAGTGAAAATGTCAAGAAAGAATTGAACACTGATCAATTGTATTTCCTCAGAGTATGCTTGGCAGTCCAGAAAGGGTACCACAACAACAAGGATGTCCCTTTTCTACAAATGGCACAACCAGGAAATTTGAATCACAGTCGCTGGCTAACGAAAGCTAATAGAATTCTGCGACTATATATGTCCGAAACTGCTCCATCTGAACCTCTCATGCGAATAGTGAAATTTATTGTCAATTTCTATGGACCGTCATGGTTTTATATAAAGATTCACTCGTCATGCCAAGATGGTGCAAGAAATATTTTTATATGCTCCAACTTCTGCAGGATTTGGATCCATCAGACCAAGAAATCATCTTTCCTGTCATTCAGAACAACAATTACTTCTCACATCCAGAAAATATACTCCTAGCTGCTGTTGGTGATGATGATGAAGAAATCAGAAAGTTTGCAACAGAAAAAATCATAACTGCAAGACAAAATTTTCTCCCTTCCGAAGTGATTCGCACTATGGACAAGAATACTGTCTTTCTTCAGTCGTCTGCTACATCATATGCTGACATGATTGACTGGACAAAATGTAATTTGACGCCTCCCCCTCTTTTATCTCATATATTGGATCATGAATTGAAGATGAATAAGAAAATTACATTAGAACAATTTCCCTGTCATTCTCAAGCCGTTGAAAGAGCCATCAAAGATGTTTCTTCTGCCAGTTGCAAAGTGTTTGGTCACAAGTCCAGACATGGTATGGTACTACTGTGTAAAAAATCAAGGAAGGAATTGCCCAAGGTGCAAAGCAAAGCTGATTTCATGTGACTTCTTTTTATGCCCTCGCTAATACATTTCTAAACTTTTGGCTGGATGTTTTTAATAAAAAATAATTTCGAAAGTTGATTTTTGTCTTTGAAAAGGATAATTCAAATTTGGCCCTTCCTAATCACTGACGTTGTCAGGATATATTTCAATGCGGGATGAGGACACAGAATATACTATCTCAGCCCAAGAGAGTAAATAATATACTTATAAGCTCTTAAGAAAGCTACATCTAAATATGGACAAAGGCGCAAAACACATTCCGACACTAGCCAAATTACATTGTTTTCACACTTATGTTGAACTGCATTTTCGGAGAAAAGTTGGGAGCAGTAAATGTCCATAAATCTAAGTAAAATGGTTTGATTCGATTTTTCTATACCAAAATACAACTTTTTAACCATGTTTCCTTTCTTGAACTCAAAATTTATTAACATTCGACCCACCCTAATGTACATATCAAGACATCTTAGATTTTGTTGAACATTCTAATAATAACTACACTGGGAATCGTGTTTTTTCGACTTTATTAGTAAGTAGGTAGTTAGGAGCCCTTTGCAATAAGGGGTCCCCCTTTCCGGGAGGGGGTTCCGGATGGTCGTGCTGCAGATTGCGCACATGTTTATTTCAATACAAATAGATAGGGCCTATAGAAAAGGCCAAGATTTCTCTGACTATAGTGAGGGGGTCTCTTTGGTCTGTGATTTTCAAAACAAATAGATAGGACCTATAGAAAAAAGACCATTGCTGCAGAGGACTCATATTTTTTTTCAATACAAATAGATAGGGCCTAAAGAAAAAAGACCAAGTAATTTAAGGTCTCAGGATATTTTCAATACAAATATCGAAAAAAGCATGGAATTTTCAAAGTACGATTAAGGTGGGTCTCCTTTGTCCTGGGATTTTCATTACAAAATCCGTCTATCACTAAAAAAGCCATAGTAATTTAAGGTCTCAAGATATTTTCAATAGAAAAAGGTGGTCTTCAATAAAAAAGCGTGGTAAATTTCAAAATTAAAGTAAACTAAAGTCTAAGATTTTAAATTAAAGTAAATTATGTGCTAAGATTTTTGAATTATATTAAATTATGGTCTAAATAAGTTAATTAAGGATCAAATTTTTAAATAAAAGTAAATTCAGGGCTAAATTTTCAATTAAAGTAAATTAAGGGTTCAAATTAGTAAATTATTGTCCAAATTTTTAAATTAAAGTAATGAATGGGTTAAATAAGTAAATTAAAGTAGTAATTTTTTAAATAATTAAATTAAAGTAATAATTTTTAAATTTATTAACAAAAAGTTAGAATAATAGTCGGTGTTTAAGAATTAAAAATTTTTAATGGAATATTTTTTAAGGTAATTTTTAATGAAAATTTCAATGATAATAATAATAATAATAATAATAATAATAATAATAATAATAATAATAATAATAATAATAATAATAATAATAATAATAATATTTCAACCAAATACTATACAACACATAAAAATTAACTAGACACAAAAAACAAAAGTAAAGATATAAAATTTATTCATCAAGTATTAGCTTATAATAAGCTCTTCTTAATTCTGCCAGTAAAATATGAACAATTTCATTCATCTTATAATCCTGACAGCATCTACACCTAAACGGACAGGGTAATTTCATTGGATCCATACACATTTCACAATCTTCTTGGCATTTAAATCTTGATTCATGGACAAATTCGTAATGCATTCGTATAATTTCTTCTATATTGATCCCCGTTAATTGCTTGATTTTATAAGCTATAAAAAATCAATTAAAATCGATGGTAATTTAATAGCGGCATTATTAAATCCAGATTCTATATGTTTAGATAGACCAAGTTACATTGGACAATCTGTACTTGATCTATCTAAACTTAGAATGCATGAATTGCAATATAACGATTTAGAAAAATATCGTAATGAGTTTAGTTGTAAAATTAATATTGTTGCAGGTGATATGGATTCTTTTTTCCTTGAAGTTATTAACTGTAAATTTGATGTTCTTTTACCCTCAAAATACTAGTTTTGCATATGGATAGGTAAGATTAAATAAATTATATGATGGAGAAAACGATAAAGAAAATGATGGAGAAACCGAAGAACTTATAGACATAGACGATGTCATGTTAACAAAGGACTATGAACTTATTGAATAAATTTATATTTTTAATTTTGTTCTAGTTAATTTTTATTTGTTTAGTTATTTTTTGTGTCTAGTTATTTTTTATGTGTTGTGCAGTATTTGGTTGAAATAATAATAATTTTATTATTATTATTATTATCATTGAAATTTTCATTAAAAATTTACTTAAAAAAATATTCCATTAAAACTTCCATTAAAAAATTTGAATTCTCAGACACCGACTATTATTCCAACTTTTTGTTAATAAATTTAAATATTATTACTTTAATTTATTTATTTAACTTTAATTTAAAATTTTAGACCAGCGCTTCTCAACCTTTATTGGTTGAGTACCCCTTGGAAGTTCATTATCCTAAATTGTACCCCTTATCTTAGAAATAAAAATTAAAATATTAATACTCGCGTATTTGTTATTTTTTTAAACTTGTTCGAACACTCAGATGCTCAGAATGTGTATTGATCAAAAGTAAAACATTTATTATAGTTACATATATTTTAATAGAAAACGACATGAATATAAACTATTATATTTTTTTAAATTAAAATTTTTCATTACTTTTAACTTAACTTATTACATTTAGTGAGATCCTTGAGCTTGCTTTGAAACGCATAGTTTTTTGAAGTCAGGTTCGATTGATGCAAGGTATAATCTTAAATCTGGAGCTACATTCAGCTTATTACGGTATTTGTTTTTAATAAAGAGATATGAAGTGAATGCTCTTTCCACCAGCACTGTACTTGGATATGTTAACGAAACGTTAAGCGCTTTGGCAGAAAGCAATTCATATTCGGTGCTGATATGTGACCAAATGTTAATAAGACATTTTCCTTTAAATTTGACTTTCAAAGTAGAGTCATTTGAAAGTTCAATTAAGTTCTCTTTTTCAGTGATTGATAATTTAGCTATTCGAAAGTATTCGTCATTGAAAGGATTTGAAATCCAATTGTTTCCTACATCAGGTTTGTGAAAATACTTCTCGAAATTTGATTTTAGCTCTTTTAAGTGTTCAGATATGTTGTTGCTCAATTCTCTGGAGAGGCAAAGTTTATTCTCTGATAGGAAATTGTGCAAAGTTTCAAATATCTCCGGTTGACCGTTTTCAATACAAGGGCTGTCTTCACCTCCTGTATATGAAAATCCATATTTCATATAATCGTCGCAGTATTTCCTCTTTTTAGCTATCTGCAGAACTGAAGACGGCGCATTTTCTGTGTTTTATATTTGTACTTGTGTTTTTGATGTGACTTGAGAAGTACTAACTAATTCGTCATCTTCTTTATTGTTTTTATTGTTTTTTATTGTGCCAGCTTTCAACCACTGATCCATATTTAATCCTAAATTCATTTAGAAATTAATTTAAATTATAAATTAAAATAATGTTAAAACTTACCTATTGAAAATAAAGTTGTTATTAATTAGTAATATTATTACTGTAATAAGAATTGTGTAATCGCAAAAAACGAGTATTAAATTTTTCACACTACAATAGACACGCTTTGTAACATTGGATCCATTTGAATTCTAACACAACCCGTTGTAATGTGATGATGCAATTCCGAGGGGCACACATAACTTTGAACTATATTTTGTGTATAAATAGTGAGCGCTACAAAAATTTTTTGCCCAATATTTACCACCGCTTTGAAACTAAATTGAGGCGGGAAGAATATTTTTAACATCCGCCATTACTAATATTTTTTCGCGTACCCCTGGGGGTACGCGTACCACGGTTTGGGAATCGATGTTTTAGACCATTGATTACTTAATTTTAAAAATTAGCCATTAATTTACCTATTTATTCTTAATTAACTTAGCCATAATTAAGACCCAAAATTTACTTTAATTGAAAATTTTAGACCTTAATTTTAAAATTTCGATCATAATTTACTGTAATTTAAAAATTTGAACCTTAATTTACTTATTTAACCCATTCATTACTTTAATTTAAAATCTTAATCCTTAGTTTACTTTAATTTTGAAATTTACCACGCTTTTTTATTGAAGACCACCTTTTT
>CAUHTR010007583.1:25130-85982 GCA_959609185.1 Schmidtea polychroa | reverse complement strand
GACTATTATTCCAACTTTTGTTAATAAATTTAAATATTATTACTTTAATTTACTTATTTAACTTTAATTTAAAATTTTAGACCAGCGCTTCTCAACCTTTATTGGTTGAGTACCCATTGGAAGTTCATTATCCTAAATTGTACCCCTTATCTTAGAAATAAAAATTAAAATATTAATACTCGCGTATTTGTTATTATTTTAAACTTGTTCGAACACTCAGATGCTCAGAATGTGTATTGATCAAAAGTAAAACATTTATTATAGTTACATATATTTTTAATAGAACAACGACATGAATATAAACTATTATATTTTTTTACATTAAAATTTTTCATTACTTTTTAACTTAACTTATTACATTAGTGAGATCCTTGAGCTTGCTTTGAAACGCATAGTTTTTTGAAGTCAGGTTCGATTGATGCAAGGTATAATCTTAAATCTGGAGCTGCATTCAGCTTATTACGGTATTTGTTTTTAATAAAGAGATATGAAGTGAATGCTCTTTCCACCAGCACTGTACTTGGATATGTTAACGAAACGTTAAGCGCTTTGGCAGAAAGCAATTCATATTCGGTGCTGATATGTGACCAAATGTTAATAAGACATTTTCCTTTAAATTTGACTTTCAAAGTAGAGTCATTTGAAAGTTCAATTAAGTTCTCTTTTGCAGTGATTGATAATTTAGCTATTCGAAAGTATTCGTCATTGAAAGGATTTGAAATCCAATTGTTTCCTACATCAGGTTTGTGAAAATACTTCTCGAAATTTGATTTTAGCTCTTTTAAGTGTTCAGATATGTTGGGCTGTCTTCACCTACTGTATATGAAAATCCATATTTCATATAATCGTCGCAGTATTTCCTCTTTTTAGCTATCTGCAGAACTGAAGACGGCGCATTTTTTGTGTTTTGTATTTGTACTTGTGTTTTTGATGTGACTTGAGAAGTACTAACTAATTCGTCACCTTCTTTATTGTTTTTATTGTTTTTTATTGTGCCAGCTTTCAACCACTGATCCATATTTAATCCTAAATTCATTTAGAAATTAATTTAAATTATAAATTAAAATAATGTTAAAACTTACCTATTGAAAATAAAGTTGTTATTAATTGGTAATATTATTACTGTAATAAGAATTGTGTAATCGCAAAAAACGAGTATTAAATTTTTCACACTACAATAGACACGCTTTGTAACATTGGATCCATTTGAATTCTAACACAACCCGTTGTAATGTGATGATGCAATTCCGAGGGGCACAATATTTTGTGTATAAATAGTGAGCGCTACAAAAATTTTTTGCCCAATATTTGCCACCGCTTTGAAACTAAATTGAGGCGGGAAGAATATTTTTAACATCCGCCATTACTAATATTTTTTCGCGTACCCCTGGGGGTACGCGTACCACGGTTTGGGAATCGATGTTTTAGACCATTGATTACTTAATTTTAAACATTAGCCATTAATTTACCTATTTATTCTTAATTAACTTAGCCATAATTAAGACCCAAAATTTACTTTAATTGAAAATTTTAGACCTTAATTTTAAAATTTCGATCATAATTTACTGTAATTTAAAAATTTGAACCTTAATTTACTTATTTAACCCATTCATTACTTTATTTCAAAAATTTGAACCTTAATTAACTTATTTAGTCCATAATTTACTTTAATTTAAAATCTTAATCCTTAGTTTACTTTAATTTTGAAATTTACCACGCTTTTTTATTGAAGACCACCTTTTTGTATTGGAAATCCCGGGACTAAGGAGACCCACCTTAATCATACTTTGAAAATTCCATGTTTTTTTTTATATTTGTATTGAAAATCCCAGGACCAAGGAGACCCCTCACTATAGTTTGAAAATCTTGGCCTTTTTTCTATAGGCCTTATCTAGTTGAAAAAAAACATGTGAGACCTCTACAGCACGACCATCCGGAACCCCCCGGGGAAGGGGGACCCCCTTGCTGCGGAGGGCTCCTAACTACATACTTTAGTAGGCTTATTAAACTCAAAAAATCTACAATTCAGGCTATCCTGGAATAAGGGTTTTCTATTTAAAAGGTTCATTAACTTTTGCATCTTCGTTAATAATTTTATGTAATTCAGAAAAGTTGTGCACTTGAACCGAAACTGAATTAATCTGAAAATTTTCAACAAAATGTACCTTTGTTGTGTTTTCTTTGAGTTTTGTCAGCTCCATCTTTTTATTATTTTGTACTTCTAGTGGATTGTAGTAAGTTTCAAATGCAGGAAAAAAATAATGATTTTATACAATGCGAAAATAATTAGTAAATTATTTGTGTTAACAATTAATTAACTTGAGCTTGCGGTGAACCCGTCAAATGCTAATCGCACCGATTTGGCAAACTATTTTAACTTATATAAGTCGGGCGTTATACAATATTACTTTTTGATAGAACTCCCTACTTAGCAAAAATCACATGATGCCCTGTGTACATCATTTAGACAATTGGTACAAATAGCAGTCGATTTCAATGGCACGTCATTCCAGCGCAACTAATTAAGACACTGCTTTTGTTGGTTAAATAAATGTACTTTAATATCAAAACAATTTCAAAAACATATAGGAGTAAAGGATGTTTGGAAAATTCAACAGTGTTCAACATTTCTTGATATGTAGATATTTACACACTTCATAATATTGAAAACTATGCCAAAACTTTTCATTTAAACGAATGAATGAAATAAGAACGCTGATATATTTGAATGAATTAAATATTATATGAAAAAAAGTACTCATACAAAAAATATTGAATTCAATTTTATCAAATATGTTTATTTCTTTGGTGAAATTGCGTCAAATTGGCTAAATTCGTTCATATCAATTGACAGTTTCGCAGGGTAATTTGTAGTGATAAGCTAATTGTTAATGAGATAGCATAACCGACTGCGAGATTTTCCAATTTACCTGCGACATCATTCCTCGAATATACTCATACAACCAACAAGAAACTGATTATCATTTTTGAAATTTAATAACACTTAATTCACAGTAAAATCTTTATTTTTTGTTCACTTTTGATCTGTTTTTGTTTTATGTTTACATATTTCTTTTATTTGCATTACGACTATAGATAAATCTTTTACCGGTGTAACATATATTTGCGCGCCTGTCTTTTTCAAGTGTTTATTAAATTATATTATTACAATAATTACTATTAATATTTTAAACAATTAAATAATAATTTAAGCATTTGCTGCGAATAATATATTTAATACAAATGAAAATATTTTCAACTATAAGATAGCCCTTGTCAATTTCGTAGTAAAAGGCTTAAATAAAAAAAACATGGAATTTTCAAAGTATGATTAAGGTGGATCTCCTTTGTCCTGGGATTTTCAATACAAAAAGGTGGTCTTCAATAAAGGAATCATCACTTTATAATATTATTATTATTATTATTATTATTATTATTATTATTATTATTATTATTATTATTATCATTATTATTATTATTATTATTATTATTATTAATATGATAGTTAGTGTTAATTTTATTTCAAAGGATGAACTCAAGAGATTATACACACAACTCGAAATTTATAAAACCAGAGCAATGAGAAAAGACAATCCGCACGTGAGTCGGAAAAGAGGAGGACGAAAACAAAGAAGGTACGTAAAGTTTGTTTTCTAATTACTATTTTCTGGAAAAACTAATGTACTGGAGAGCCACAAGAAATTAGAATATTTAGACCAGTCATGGCCAACCGGTGACCCGCGAAGCGTTTTGATGTGGCCCAGACACAATTTTAAACATCAAATCAATAATTGTCTTTTTTAGAATTCATATTCGAATTAAGCATGTTTTTAATTTAAAAAAATGATTCTAAGTTTACTTGAATCGTAAAAACGAGTTATATTTATTTATAAGATAACGCCAATCAAACATTTTTTTCACGATTAATTTCGACAGTTTTCCTGTCATCATCAGGTGGGATATAATACTCATTAAATAAAGGATTTTAAACAAATTTAATTATATATAAAAATTTTTTATTTTATAAAAATATTATTTTTTAAAAACTTTAACATTTAAAATTTAATTTATTAATTTAAAAATTTAAAAATTTCTTATCAATTATTTAATTTAAAACAACAATCAATACATACAATACACAAAAGCATATTTAAAAACACTCAACACACAAGTATTTACAGCATTCTGCACATTAATTTTCGGATTCAATGATTTTATCAACAACGCCTCACAAATCACACGTTCCCAATAATTGATGAAGAATTGTTTAAGTCCATTCGCCCAATGGGATCACAACCAGCAAAAATGTATGGGCTTCCAAAAATCCATAAAGATGGCGTGCCTATGAGACCTGTTTTATCCATGATTGGCACTGCCCAGTATAAAATAGCCAAATTTTTGGATGGATTATTGAAACCATTGATACGATCAGAATTTGAATGTAAAGATAGTTTTGAATTTGTTTCCTGCATTGCACAATATGATAGACAAAGTATGGATGAAATTATGGTTTCGTTTGATGTTTGTAGTCTGTTTACTAATGTACCATTGGTTGAAACAATTGAATTATGTTGCTTGTTATGGAATGAAAATATTTCTGAACATCATATTTTGGATAGAACAGCATTTCGTGAACTTCTTGTATTTGCAACTTCAAAAATCAATTTTCTTTTCAATAATGAATGGTATCAACAAATAGATGGGGTTGCTATGGGTTCTCCTTTAGCACCAACGATGGGTTCAATTTTTTTAACAAGCTTAGAAAAGAAAATTGCATCTTTCCAAGGTATGAAACCCACTGTTTATAAACGGTATGTGGATGATATATTTCTTATATTTGAAAATCAGAGGCATGTTGACCCGTTTTTGCATTATATGAATAGTCTGCATAAAAACATTGTATTCACATGTGAAACGGAGAAAAAATCATCGCTTGCTTTCTTGGATTTGTTAATACAACGCAAAGAGAAACACTATGAGACAGAGATTTATAGAAAACCAACTGATACTGGTCTCTATACTTCTTCCGAAAGTTTTTGTGAATTCAAGTATAAAAGAAATATGGTGAAGGGGTTGATTTATCGTGCATGGTCTTTGTCTTCTACTTTTAAAAATTCGGTAAAGAGTGTTGACGTGTTGGTTGAACTGTTGATGAAGAACGGTTATTCAAAATCCTTTTTAGTAGTTATGGTGAAAGAGACTGTTGACAAATTTATTAAAAATCCTAAGGATCCATGTTTGAGAAAATTTGGGTGTGATCTTGTTGAAATGTGTGAGTCTGATGAGTTAAAATCTGTGTGTGATTTTGTTGAGGTGGGTGAGTCTAATGAGTTAAATAAATTAAATAGTGTGAGCAAGGATGATGAGCCTAAATTTGTGTTAGTATTGCCGTACTCAGAAGGTTTTAAGGATTATAAAGTGAAGATAAGAAAGCAGTTAGGGAATTTAAACTATATGATAGTGTCAACTTCATGGAAAGTACGCAATATGTTTATTAATAAGTCAAAGACTCCGGTTGAATTGTGTTCCGATCTCGTTTATCAGTTTACATGTAATGGGTGTAATGCCACATACATTGGAGAGACTTCCCGTCATCTCTGTATTCGAGCTCGAGAACATTGTAGACCGAAGGCTTTGACCCATATTGGTGAGCACAATAAGGGCTGTAAGATTAAAATAGGTTTGTCTGATTTTAAAATTTTATTAAAAAACTTCGATAATTATTGGGAACGTGTGATTTGTGAGGCGTTGTTGATAAAATCATTGAATCCGAAAATTAATGTGCAGAATGCTGTAAATACTTGTGTGTTGAGTGTTTTTAAATATGCTTTTGTGTATTGTATGTATTGATTGTTGTTTTAAATTAAATAATTGATAAGAAATTTTTAAATTTTTAAATTAATAAATTAAATTTTAAATGTTAAAGTTTTTAAAAAATAATATTTTTATAAAATAAAAAATTTTTATATATAATTAAATTTGTTTAAAATCCTTTATTTAATGAGTATTATATCCCACCTGATGATGACAGGAAAACTGTCGAAATTAATCGTGAAAAAAATGTTTGATTGGCGTTATCTTATAATTAAATCATTGCCATGTATGTTTAACTATATATTTATTTAAATAAATTTATTGTGGCCCGTGATAGTATTTTTCCGAAAATTTGGCCCTTCGATTGATTTGGGTTGGCCACCACTGATTTAGACTAACAACAAGATTAGTTAAATGAAATAATACTCATGACAAATATTGAGTAATTCAATTTTCGAATATTTATTAAAAGAACAGTATATATATACTGTCCCCCAAAAAAGTCTTGAACAGTTTAATTTCTTCACAAACTTCATAACAACCCGAATAAAGTGAAAAGCATTTGCAATTTGAAACATCATAATTAGCAAAATGTCTAGAGGGCTCCAAGAATCAATTCAATATGGCGTTGGACCACCATCTTGCTTGATACACTTCTGTAGCCGTTTCGTCATTGACAACGCCATATTTTCAAAGAAAATGTTAGGTAAGTGAAGAAACCAAGTATTGAGTTGCTGCTTTCACATCAATTAGGCTATCAAATTTGTATTTTTCAATTTGGTATTTCAGCAAGGACCACGCATTTTCAATGGGATTAAGGTCGGGTGACTGAGGGGGCCAATCCAGCACAGTCCATTCATTCTTTTTCTATTTTGCTGTGGAAATGTAGAACCCAATCTTTATTATTAATAAACGCCTCTCTAACGGAACGGCGTACTTTATTGTTCAGAACCTTTAAATACCAATGGGAGTTACATCTTTCGTCATTGCACAAGAACCGAACTTTTCCAGAAGCAGTGAAGCTTCCCCATAACATAACAGAGGATCATCCTTTTTTTGCTACACATGTTGACGTCTTGAATTATTTACCACAGATATTCTTGTTTCATCAGTGAACAGCACTTTTTTCCAAAATTCTGAAGGCTCGTTGACATACTTCTTTGCACACTTTAATTTCATTTGTCTGTGCTTTTTTGTTAACAGTGGCTTCTTGAGCGGTAACGAGGATCTAAATCCCATTCAAGCCAAATAATTCCTGGCAGTTTGACTACTGATGTTTATATTCATGTGATTATCAAGAAATGCCTTCAAATACTCGCTAATAACGGCCGGATTCTTTGCGATTTCTAATGCCGTGTCGTTGGACTGCTTGAAAGTATCTTCTTTCGACCTCAATTTGAACATTTTTTAGACAAATCATTCGTTGTTTTGAACTGCTTACCACTTTCGAATTTACTCCAACAGAAATATTGAGGTTCCTCGCAATTTTGCAATAACTTTACCCAGTTTTCAATTTATTGATAATTAAAGATCGAAATCCTCTATCCAAGACATTGTTTCGTGACGTGTGTATTCTCGAAAAACAAGCGTAAAAATAAATAGAGTTTATTAATGTGAAGTCAATTTGAGTCATTGATGTGAAATAAATGAAACAACATTAAATATATAATATTGGAATTATATTAATATTTTCTTCTTGAGTACATTAACAACAAACATTGTTTTAGTAAAATAGTTATTTGTGAATGTAAATTGAGTAAGTTTTCCTTGGCCGTTAAATTTTATATTCTTTTTTCGTCCCTTGCAATTCACATTCATTAAATTTGGTTGTTAATGACGCTGCTAAGTGTTGTGTAGAAGTTGTAAAATTTTTTGATATAGTACAAGGAATATATACTTTTTTTTCGGATTCAATACGTATATGGGATGTTTTGGTGCGGTACGTTAAGACATTGATTACTAAACCGGTACGTTTTCCAAATTTTTATTGATTTGTAAAATGAAAGATCCGTAAGCACTTACTAGAACTTATTAAGAACCGATACGGGAGTATCAGCTGAATCCCATCACTGCCTATAAGCAGAAAATGTGTACCGTATTTGATGCATGTACGAAAGCTTATTAGTTGCATGCAGTTAGAATCGCGGAAGAAACGCGAAACATCCTGATCTATCAATATCCACAGTATATATATATATATATATATATATATATATATATATATATATATATATATATATATATATATATATATATATATATATATATATATATTAGGGTGGGTCGAATGTTAATAAATTTTGAGTTCAAGAAAGGAAACATGGTTAAAAAGTTGTATTTTGGTATAGAAAAATCGAATCAAACCATTTTACTTAGATTTATGGACATTTACTGCTCCCAACTTTTCTCCGAAAATGCAGTTCAACATAAGTGTGAAAACAATGTAATTTGGCTAGTGTCGGAATGTGTTTTGCGCCTTTGTCCATATTTAGATGTAGCTTTCTTAAGAGCTTATAAGTATATTATTTACTCTCTTGGGCTGAGATAGTATATTCTGTGTCCTCATCCCGCATTGAAATATATCCTGACAACGTCAGTGATTAGGAAGGGCCAAATTTGAATTATCCTTTTCAAAGACAAAAATCAACTTTCGAAATTATTTTTTATTAAAAACATCCAGCCAAAAGTTTAGAAATGTATTAGCGAGGGCATAAAAAGAAGTCACATGAAATCAGCTTTGCTTTGCACCTTGGGCAATTCCTTCCTTGATTTTTTACACAGTAGTACCATACCATGTCTGGACTTGTGACCAAACACTTTGCAACTGGCAGAAGAAACATCTTTGATGGCTCTTTCAACGGCTTGAGAATGACAGGGAAATTGTTCTAATGTAATTTTCTTATTCATCTTCAATTCATGATCCAATATATGAGATAAAAGAGGGGGAGGCGTCAAATTACATTTTGTCCAGTCAATCATGTCAGCATATGATGTAGCAGACGACTGAAGAAAGACAGTATTCTTGTCCATAGTGCGAATCACTTCGGAAGGGAGAAAATTTTGTCTTGCAGTTATGATTTTTTCTGTTGCAAACTTTCTGATTTCTTCATCATCATCACCAACAGCAGCTAGGAGTATATTTTCTGGATGTGAGAAGTAATTGTTGTTCTGAATGACAGGAAAGATGATTTCTTGGTCTGATGGATCCAAATCCTGCAGAAGTTGGAGCATATAAAAAATATTTCTTGCACCATCTTGGCATGACGAGTGAATCTTTATATAAAACCATGACGGTCCATAGAAATTGACAATAAATTTCACTATTCGCATGAGAGGTTCAGATGGAGCAGTTTCGGACATATATAGTCGCAGAATTCTATTAGCTTTCGTTAGCCAGCGACTGTGATTCAAATTTCCTGGTTGTGCCATTTGTAGAAAAGGGACATCCTTGTTGTTGTGGTACCCTTTCTGGACTGCCAAGCATACTCTGAGGAAATACAATTGATCAGTGTTCAATTCTTTCTTGACATTTTCACTAATATCTACGACCTTTCCAGGAAGGGACATAAAGGCTACTACGGGCTTGTCTTTTGGATCAAAATCAAGAACGCTTCCTATTTCACCACATGACGTTTTTGGACCTTTTGTTTCTCCACCATCGACGACTGAAAAATACTTCCTGAATGGCAATTCATTTGCATGCAACAAGCATATCAGCCATTGTAGAGGTCGCCCTAGGCTTTTTTCGAGTCTTCTGATTATTCCATTATTTTTTCCGGTGTTTGTATTGGTTCCATCGCACACAATTGCTTGAAGGGTCAGTGAGGACTGCGTGCTAACGATGATTGACATGATTTCTTTGCCAATATCCACAGCTTTACTACTTTGAGGTACAACATGATCGATATATGTATCCCCTGGAAAGGCGACAATCACATAATGCTCCTCTTTTAGGATCCTTCTATGAAGTAAGGTGGAATCTTGTTTCCCGTCGAAACCGAGGCAAATCAAGTTTTTCGCTTCTGCTGAATGCTGTTCAATTTCTCTCTCCCTCCAGTACTTTCTCTGACGCCGTAATTTTGCGGGATCGATGATTGTTTGAGAGGATAACAGTTCCATATCTTTCAGAAAAGCGTTTACTAGCAAACACGTGTCTCTGTTGCTCACACCACATCTGTCAACAGCTTTACTTAATTCAGGATAATGTCTTCTATTTTGAAATTCATCACATTCTTCTACGCTTGACTCTGAGCTTTCTGTTGAATTGTCTAACTTATCTTTACTTTCATCACTAGCGGCTTCACTCTCCGTGTCACTTCTTGAGGTCGGATGTAGATCGTTAACTTCAGTGTCCATTATTTCATTTTTCATTTGTTTTCCTTTTCCTGTAAAGCTGCTTTTCGTTTGTTTTCTCTTCAATTTTGAGGTTTCCTGTCTGTCCGTATTTCCGATTTTCATGTTTCTGGTAGTTTGTTGGTCAATCCAGAACTCCCACTCTAAGGTAGGAATTTTCAAGGCCAATCGGCATGTACACTGACTTCTTCCACGAGCACCATCATTAAAACATTTGCAGCAACATATGTCAAACAATTTGGAAAACGAGCTTAACTTATCTTGAAATTTGGCAGATGACCTCTTGCATACTGGATACTTCTCTAATTCACGCACTTTTGATATTAGTCGCTTGACACGAACCACAATACTACTGAACTCAACAGTTGGGATACTTGCCTTCATATAAATTTCCTTCACCTTATTTGCGAGAAGAGTTGCTTGTTCGTTAAAGCCAGTATGAAATTGCGTACATTTCTCATTGTAACAGTAATCACGAAACACATCTTCACAAGTAGGTAATTGGTTTCTGGGTAGTTCACAAGTTTGACCAAACAGACAATGACGTGATTTACTTCTTGTTTTGCGAAATTGCTTATTTCTCTGTCCCTTCATAACTGCTCTTCTGTACTCAGCTCTGGCAAAATAAAGTGAATCATCAAGTTAACTTTTTTAATTATGTCCAGCAAACACTTGACATCCAATCGAAACAAATTAAATTATCTGAGTTTAGACTGACTAGTAGTATCCATGTGGATTATGTGTTGACTGTAGTGTGTGTGTTAGTATTGTTCAGAAGAAATTGTCTTTGTGAGTGCTTGTGTGAAGGTGCTTCCGTGAATTAACCTCTCTATACATGCACGCGTTAGCTTGGACTTGTGAATAGAGCATGTCAAAAATGGTCTTTCTGCAAGCGTGTGACTGCTTGCAGGATGAATTTACAATGGCACATGTGCGAGCATTTTTACTGGGATAGTACTAATACATACAAACAAAAGTTGGGACCTGTAAACCCTTTTAAACAGCAGTCTTTTGCAGGGATATTTCATTTTCTAGCATAAGCACAACTTTTTAGGCATGTTTGGAGAAAAAAAAAATTTTCGACCCACCCTAATATATATATATATATATATATATATATATATATATATATATATATATATATATATATATATATATATATATATATATATATAGGTTGATCGTAAGCCCACATTCTACTTGCTTGAGCTTTCAGCTTCCTGTGCCATCTTTCTATTTCGCCATTGCAATGAAGAGGGTAGGCAGTAGTGTATCTATGGTCGATTTTGTGTTTGTTGCACAACTCACTAAATATTGATGAAATGAATTTTCGGGCATTGTCAATGAATTTTCGGGCATTGTCGGGCATCTCAGGGGTTCCAAATCGTGAAATCTGCCCATTCTCAGCAGCTTAAGCGACTTAGCTTCCAGTTAATTCTGAGATAGGAATGGCTCAGGGCTAGTACATTTCTTTGTCAATCATTGTGGATAAGCACTGTTTAATGTTGACTAACAGAAGTGGTTCTACAATATCTATATGAATGTCTGGTTATGTTTTTTTTCTAGCTTTGCTCGCATCGTCTATACTACTTCCAAAATTCAAGTGTGCTTCAAGAACATGGGGTGGAAGGCTTGTGATTAAATGACAATATCTTGTTTCTTCACTTCTGATACTGTTCAGTTCAAAAGCTGCTTCTACTTGGCCAAATCATAGTTTGACATTATTAAAAAATTGAGGAACGTTTATATGGCTGTTTTAATAATCCACGTTTCTGTCTCAATTGTTGTTATCCATGAAATATAATAATTAATTAAAGGCAAACTAACAATTAGAATATGTATTTTATAACATCTGACAAATAAAGACAATAAAACAAGTTGCTAATATTGCGATTAAATAAAAATCTAATTAAATAAATGTATGTTATTGAAATTATTAAATGATTCAAATTTTAGGTTTTCTTTGCAACATTTCCATAAAAAGCACCATGCAACCAGTGTGCACGACGATGAAACGTCAAAGATATCAGAAGATTCTCCTGGAAACAGTGGTGGAGAAGAAGCAACATTAACGTCAACTAGTAATAAATGATCAAATTAATATTATTGAGAAACAAACATCTGAACTCTGTACATGTCAGTCTTTTATGAACGAAACCCTTTTCGTGCTACTGATTTCTTGATATCTTAAATGAGAATGCTGTAAATAATTGCTAAGATCTATGCTGGAAATATTCTTTTATTAATAATGATGGATTTTTCATATTTTTATAAAGGACTCTCAAAATTATTTGATGGTTTCATATTCAATTAATTGACTTAGAATGTTTCGTCAATCTTAAAAAAATTTAGAATAAAAATAAATACTAAAAGATATAGTTGAAATACAATTAACTGTTGACTTATTTAAATCCGATAAAAACTGTATTCTTTGCGTTAAATACAAATTTTTGTTCATTAAAATAAGTTAAATACCAATAATTAAACCATGACACGGGGCTGTGTATATAAATATTAAATGTTTTGATAATTACCCTTTGCGGTCATATGTCAAGTCTGACTAGACATTCCAATAATTTGCTCATTTGAAGTTTCAGATTTCGTTGTATATATTTTTGCATTTCGTGTTAAGAACAAATATACATGTAGAATGTAGATTATTTATGTTGGGTTTTATGACCACTTATGATCTGTTTTTTCTCGAAACTGCTCGAAACAAATTTCAGAGCACCCAGTAAAAAGTCAAGACGAACTTCTACCTCAGACAGGGCGCAACGGTTGGACGGAAAGAATAAGGATTGAATTGTTTGCTCTAAAAGGAACATCCCAGGTGGAAGAAGGGAGATAACGTACATATGCGACACATGCGATAGAAAGCCTGGTCTTCATTTAGGATGCTATCATACCCTTGAGCAATTTAAAAAAGTAATTTGAATGATTATTTATATTGTATGATTGTCATAAAATAAAATTTTAATTCCAAAAAATACCTTTTATTAAAAAACCCAATTTAGTTCAAGAAAATAATATATACAAAAAATCATTAAAACAATTCTATACATGGTGGGTACTATACACCGCGTACTATAAATAGTACCACAATTTCTTAAATAAAGTTTTTGGAATTTATCAATTATTCTTATTCTTTACATGACGACCACGCTTTCAAACCAAGAATTATTACGGATTCTCGCACAACCGAAGATCTATTCAATTGGAGATGATTTGGAAGAATTTATTGAGAAGATTGAATCATACTTTTCAATTATTCAGCTAGACAATAGTCAAAGAAAAGTAATTGTTCGAGCTTATTTGGATGAAAATTGCCGCAACCAATATGACAAAATTCCAGATGAAGAAGATTATAGGAAAAGGCTTAGATTAGCATTCGAAGACAACTTGGATTTTGATAAGGATTTGGAACAAGCTGCTAAATTATCCAAAAAAAGAAGATGACTCAGAAACTTACATTAGTAAGATTGAGAAAGGTGTTCAGAAAATCTTGAAGCACAAGCTAACAATATCAAATTTGACAATGTTCTTCTTAAAACATTGCCTTGATAATGAAGAGGAAAAACGTGAAATAAAAAGATATGAGATTACGGAAGATTTACTGAAAGTAAAATTATCGAAAGAAGATTTAAGAAATGATGGAGAGCCAGTACAAAAAGGTCCAATGGCAAATAAATATATTAAAAGAATTTTACAGAAAATGGATGAAGATAAATCCAAGATACAACAAGTTTCAGCCGTTGGAAATACCTCATACGCGTTATTTGTGAAAACGGTCGATACAATAATAATGAGAAAAGAAATAATTATGGAAATCAGCGAAATCAAAGTGATAACAAAAATGAATGTTCAAAATTACAAAGAAATCAATTCCAAGAGGGACGAGCAGATTATCAAAGAAATTTCAATGAAAGACCTCAAAATAGAAACTGGTATCAAAATCGAAGTTCAGATCAATATTCAAAAGTACAATGTTACACATGCCCTGAAATTGGTCATATTCGTCGGGAATGCCCAAATATTCGATGTTCTTGTTGTGGTAAAGCAGGTCATTCAAGTTTCCAGTGTTTTGAAAAACAGATTCAATACGAGATGAGATTGCAAAGAACTTCGAATCAAAACATGGGAATTTCAATCGATAGAATAAAAATTCTAATCAAGAAAATGATCAAAACAATGGAGAAAATGTAGCTGCAGTATATGATGACGAATCGAACGACTATGATGGACAATCAGAAATATAGGGAAATGCCAAAGCTCCAAACAGAGGGGAGCGATATGTTAGGAGCGATAAATCACAAGTAAGCAATGACCATTTTTTGAGGACCCTAAATGCTGAATGTAATGATTGTTTGGTTAATTGTTTGTTTGATAATCTAAATGTTGATTTTTTCCCCAATCAAACATTTGATTCTGATTTTTATTTAATTAATAATTGTAATACTGAACAAAATGAGAACGACTGTATATTTGTGAGTGATTGTGATAAAAATGATTGTTTTTTAAATATATCTATTAAAAAATTAAAATTACCGAGTGTTAATGTTATTAAAGATGATATAGGATATTGTAATGGAGATGTTAGACTATTTAATAATGTTAAATTAAATAATATGACTTTTAATTCATTATTTGACACATGAGCAAAAGTAAGTGTTTTATCCAAATCGATTGCTGAAAAATTGAATTTAAATTTTTTTAATGAAGGAAATAGAAAGATATCTTGCGCAAATGGTAGTATGTTAGGGATTTTAGGGAAAGCTTCTCTAAGTTTAGAGTTTAACAATAAAGAAATAACTGGAGAATATTTCGTTGCTAAAGAAATATACCCAGAAGTAATTGTAGGAATATATAGAAAATATATAGTATTAAAAGCTGTAAGAACACACATATATATATATATATATATTTAAAGCGGTGGCACTACAGTGACAATCAAAATATCAGTTCCGATCCAAGCCTATTTCCATCATTCCAACCTTCTCTCCCACGTTGTCACTTGTACATACTTCATCTTAAATCAAGCAATGTAAGCATCAGAGTGCAAAAGAAAATATAAATAAAACACGATTTAACTTTAAAAGTCACATAGTTAAGAAATGAAAATTACTTATCAATAATTTTACAAAATTACTTAAAAAGGTTTGCAAAATTTTATCGAGTTAATATTTAATTCCATTGCAAAACTATAATCTTAAACTTCAGTAACAGTTGCAAGGTTGAGAAACTGTTTTTCAGCATCTATTTATGCAAATTTTTGATGTCCAATCCATTAATTCTTTATTACTCTGTTAAAGTAGCATATTATTAGTTCTCACAATTTTCAGAATCGTATTACAAGTTAACTTTCTAATTCATTTAATTTACTTAAAATTGATTTCTTTTTATTTCTTCTTAATAATGCAAAATGCGATTTTCATCATATTGTCGTATTGGATATTATCTCGTATTATTTAAGATGTTTTAAACGACTATAATTAATTTCAATTTTTCTAAATTTATACCACCATTTCATTTGATTTTTTTCTAAAATTCCTAATAATTTTAGGTAGGTCAACTGAAATAGTTAGAAAATTTTCGAAATAATATGTAGATCAACTCAAATATTATGTAGGCCAATTCAAATTATGTAGGTCAAATTGACTTTAAAAGTAGAGTCCCGCTAACTCCAAGTAGGTCAGATACACATTCACACTAACTCAAAAGTAGATCAAAAAGTAGACCATGAGGATTATATCCGATGGGATATTTGAGTTGAAATTTTTTTTTAAACAACTTCCTCCACAACTTTTTTAGGGAAAGAGGTTAATTTTCTTTAAATTATCTTTTCATAAAGTGATTTTTATTTTTTGTTTAAATGAAGAGATATTTTGAATTATTTGTTTAAATTAATAATAATAATAATAATTGTTAGACGCAATTTAAATTCAAATCTTCTTCAAGCATTTATTTTTTATAAAAACTTCAAAATTGTGCCGTTTACTAGCGTATTTAAACACCGAGGCGTGATAATTATTAATATTAATGTAATTAATGGTCATACATTTAATTGATTTAATTTTATATAATTTAATATAATATGATATAATTTAATATAGAATTTAAATATAAAAATTTAGCAGAAATAATTATTTCTACTAACTGATCTCACTTCTACCATTTAACCATACAAATTTTATATAGAGGTTTACTAACTCCTTACATCCGCCTTCTTTAAAATGCTTTAACTTTTCTATATTCCTCGTTATTTTCCTCCCGTTTTCGTCTGTTAATAAGTAACTTCTTTCATGATTTCGTTTAATTACTGTGTATGGTCCTTCATATCTCTCGTGATCTTTGTTTCTAATTTATTGTTTCACCAATACTTTGTCCCCAACTTCTAAGTTCCTAGTTGTGCCAATTTCTTTCGCTTGCTGTCTTTTAGCCTCTAATTTCCGCATGATTTCATTTCTATCCACTTCATTATTAGTATGCCATTGCGATCGATTAATCTTTCTTCCAAATATAATTTCTGCTGGACTCACTCCAGTAGTTTTTTGAGCTGTCGCATTTAAAACGTATTCTATATCAGGTATTAATTCTGCCCAGCTTTTTTTAACTTCTTCTCTGAGTGACGCGTTAATATAGTCTCTTATAGTACGAAATTGTCTTTCAATTACACCATTAGTATTATGATGATACGGACTCGAAAATATCAACTCAATTCCTGCTGCCTTTGCTAGTTCTTTAATACTATTTGCTTCGAAATCTTTTCCACAATCAACATGTAGTTCCTTAGGGGCTCCAAATTTCAATATCCAATTATTTAACAAAACTGACTTTATTGTATTTTCATCTTGCTTTCTAATAGGAGTTAGAGATATGTATTTACTGTAATGATCGATTATTGCACAAATATATTTTTCTCCTCTGAAGGTTTCTCTTAATGGACCGCAAATATCCATGTATATTTTCTCCATAGGTTCTGAAGCTTGAATTACTTGGGGTTTTTCTTTTGAACTTGTAGTTAAAACTTTGTTTTTCTGACATGCTTCACATATTGAAATAGTCTCTTACTTCATTTAGCAAATCTTCCATATCAAAATTGTTCCTAATATATTTCATAATTTTTTCTACTCCTGGTGGCATAATAATAAATGTGTTTCCTTAATCATTTCTCGTCTTTTTGTTTCTGGTATCCATATTTTGTTTTGATTGGTATAGATAATATTTCCTTTTAATATATATTTATTATTTTTCCTTTCATTTATTTGATCTTTTTTTTCTTGTATTTCTGCATTATCTCTTTGCCATTCATTTCCATTATTTTCGGTTCTAGTGAGCCGTTACACGGCCTTAACAATATCTATATACCTATTATACTATATTATATTATATTATATTATATTATATATATAAATGCGCGGTCACCAACGAATAAGGACCAAGCAGAACACAATTATAGTCAATCAAATTCGTGCGATCAGCTAATACTTCTACTTATCAATCAGGCTCTATTAATCAATCTCAGACGAGTAAAGCAAATTCGATGCCATGTTATCATTATCAAGATAAACTGTATTCGGCTCCCAATAGTTTTAGTGTAGTTCTCATAGACCAACATCCTCATCCATTACAATTCGCGAAATACGTAACAAATCCTAACAATAATATGAACCCGAATAGATCTTTTTATCAAATCACCAGACGTCTTTACAAATTCTGATCAATGTGATTATGCAAAAAGGATCAGAACGGCAAAGGATATACATTTCCTCAAATATTGTATGCGAATGACAATTTTCAAATTGGTTCATGGACAAATCGGCAGGCTATAAAATCTTTAGAAATAATCGGACTATATGAAATTATATTTAGTTAACATTTTGTAAACGAGAAATGGCTGTTGAATATGTTTATCTGGTCTGATTATATTTACATTTTTATGTAGTTTCTATTATATATTTTTGTTTTACTTATATAAGTAAATTTTGTAATTTAAATTAAAACTTATTGTAATTTGGAGTTTTTTGTATATAAAAATTATCGTAACTTAAAAATAAATAATTTTTCCTAACGATAACAATGATCTGTGATCAACTAGTACTACCATCTTCCAATGATGTAGAGTCTACATTGTAGACAACGTTCTCGTACAAGAAGACCCAAATTCGATACATGCTATTCAAACTGAAGATGATGCATTAAAAAGGAAGGTATGTCATTCTATAAATCGTAAAAACAATATTCTGGTCTCAAGAGATAATAATCAAGCTCTTCCATTTAAAAATGTACAATATGAATCAAGGTTAATTTTAAAATCAAGGATTCAAACATCTGACGTTCTTCAACAATCCAATATCTCTTTTGATGATTTCAAATTAAATAGAGATATTCTAATGGCACTATACGAAATGGACTGGGAATGGCCATCACCTATTCAAGCTATTTCCATTCCGTTGATAATTCAAGGTGAAAACGTAATTGCTAGAGCAAAAAACGGAACTGGCAAAACAGGTGCATATGCAATTGGCATCACTAATAATTTGACAACTTCAAATTCTGTTCAATGCATAGTTTTGGTTCCTACTAGAGAACTTGCTTTACAAACATCAAATGAATGCATTAATCTTGCTAAATATTTACAAGGTATTAATATAATGGTATCCACTGGAGGTACAGATGTAACAGATGATATGTGTCGACTAAATAATTCGGCACAACCCGTTCAGTTCTTAGTTGCAACTCCTGATTCTATTGCCAAATTACCAGATTGGATTACCCCAACCACCACATCGGTCATCAATGTTAACAATCTAGTTTTTAATCGCCCTGATTTTGGGTTATCATGGTCCATCAAACATTGTACACATTTGCCGCATGTATTTCTAGACAGCATATCTGCATTCGTATGCGCCGTACCTTTTCTGAACTCCATTTTTATGTCTAAACTGCTCAAGTAATTTATCCACGTTTGGAACTGTGCTGTTATAGGCTTCTTTGTCGTTAACATAAAAGTTACTGCTTTATGATCAGTGCGAAAAAACAACACGTTTACCGTATAAATAATGGTTGAAATGGTGACAGAAATAATATATAGCCAAAAGCTCTTTTAGTGTTATACAATATCCTCTTTCATGGCTACTCATTGCATGGGATCCATATGCATCTCTTTGTAATAATACAGCTCCAATTGTATCAAAGCTTTCGTCTGTATCTAATATGAATTTTTTCTTGAAATCTGGAAATACGAGAATTGGCGCTGTAGTCAACGCCATTTTCATTTCTTCGAAAGCTTTCTCACATTCCTTTTTTTTTCACTATTGCTTCCACATATGCTTTCTAGCGCTATTGATTTTGTTGCATATTCCTTAATAAATCTCCGATAATAGTTACATATACCTAAAAAGCTTCTCGAATTCAATTCCACATTGGGTTCTATAGGACTCAGAAGAAATGATATATTTTTTGTTATATTGACGACTAAGATAATGTTCACATTATGTATAAGTTTAGCGAAATTAATTTTGTAATTTTATTAAGAGATACATCGTATCAATAAATGACTGACGTCTAAGATGATGGTTTAAATTTGTGAGTAAGAGTAACCAGTAATGAAAAAATCAATAGCGCTAAAGCTGGACTTATTATCATTATTTGACTTCGAAATGAAAAATATGCATTAAATGATACAATATATTTTTTTATTATTTTAATAATATTTAAAGAATTTAATCTACAAGGTATCTATCAATTATAAAGAATATTTAATAATTTAATTGTTGAAAGTACGAATATTATATGAGTTAATAATTTAGTTTTTATCTTCTCATTACATTGGACAATTACATTTCGACAAGATGTTTCTAGATATACGACCCAAGCTGCTCGTCAAGTATAAAGGGCCGAGTCACTTGGTCGTCGATGGTGAAGAATGCAGGTGATGTGGTTCGGACAAGATCATGAAAAAAGCTAAATAAATGAATAGAAGTCATGGAAAAGATTTGAATTGAAGATCAAAGAATAATTGAACGAGCTGGAGTACTCCAAGTTACATAGGTAAAAATTTAGATTACAAAATAAATTTTTCATCGGCATGATCATAGTTTTCTGATGCCAGTTCTTAACCGCGCTGCAACAACCCTTGAAGCCGAAACTGAGCTTCATATTCTACTTGAAACTCGAATTATGTCAGATGGCTGGGCTGCCTATCGTAATAATTTTTCAACTTGGAAATGGGATCTACGAACATAGTGATGTTGTGTCTGATAAGCACTTTCTGGATTCAGATGACGGTGATGTTCATACACAGAACATTGAAAACTTGTATATATGAACGAAATGCAAACTAAAGAGGTATTTAAGCATAACGCATGTCCTTTCTTTCGTATTTGTGCGAACTAAAATTTCTATGTCGGTATGACCATAAAAACATTTTTGCAGTGTTTTTACATATCCTTGCTACACACTTTTCTGTTTAAATCTTATTTGTGTATTTTAATAATAACATTTTAGTTATATGAGTACACTCATACCTCACTTTACGGCCTAGATACGTTCCAGGAAAGTTGGCCGCAAAGCGAAACGCCGCATAACGAATTAAATACATTTTGATACAATTCCATATAAATTCAATAGGATTTTAGGCCGTAAATCGAAAAGGTGCCGTAATTAAAGTAGGCCGTTATAGCGAAAAACCGTATAAAGAGCAGCCGTATAGNCATGTATATAGTATGATATTCATTAATCAGTGTTGAACAGGCTTGACAATTGTGAACATTCTTCTCGTGACACTTAGAACAAACAATTACGTGACCACACGGTAAATACAAAACCGAAACTTGATTTTCTTTATATAAAGATATATTCATTGATGTGTATATTCAAGCGGGTACCAAGGTTTAGGAAATATTAACATTATCTAATTCAAATTTACTATTAATCTAAATATTGAAAGCTTATTGATAGAAAATTTTTAGGCATTTTCAGTGGATAAAACTACTCTAGAATTCATTAAATTCCTCGACACAAATGTGATGAGTTGTGGCAGATATGAGGATGAACCGATGGCCACGTACAGAGATAAACTAAACAACTTGTATGTAGCTTCTGGTTGGGGTCTATATCGACCAGATAAAAAGGATCCGGACGTTCCAAATAATAATTCAACAATGCTCTATGCGGATTGGAGATTGTATAGAAATTTATTTACACTTCCATCTGCGATGGCCTGGGTGTTATCCAGTAGGTTTTATCTACATTATCCCTATCATAAACCACCTGCCACCCCCCACTTTTAACTTCTGTTTTTAATACATATTTTATAGGAAATTTAATCAATCAATTTGCACTTGTTCAATCAAATGTTTTTAGGTTTTCTGTGAGTTCATTATTTGATAAATATTCATATTCCATATATAATTTAACTATTCATATGCCGATAACTCCATATGTCGTCTAATAAATCATGAATTTCATCGGGAATATTCATATCAACCTCCAATTTATATCCATATGGTAAATTCTCTAGGTTTGATGATTTACACTCTTCTAGAATGGTGTCCTAATCAGTGGCGGATTTAGATTTTGGTGCGTGGGGGCGAGGAAAATTTTCAGGGGGCGCCACAAGTTATGAAGATGGTACTACTTATTTTCGCGAGTATTGAGTGAATACTAATATTATTAAAAAGCATTATATTCAGTAAATTTATTCTAGTAAATTTATTGATGTAACAAACATACAAGTTTTTTTATTATTTAAATTGCTTCCTGCGTGATTTCATTGAAGCAAAACGATTTATAGTCGATTCAAAATCAATGTTCTCAGCCAGTTCGCGTTCTATTGAAATTAATGCTAATCCAGACAGACGTTCGTTTGTCATTGTTGATCGCAAATAATTTTTGATGATTTTCAGTCTACTGAAACTTCTTTCAGCAGTAGCAGATGTAACAGGAAGAGTCAAGTATATTTTAAAAAGAATTGCCAAATTGGGAAGTCCTGGTGCCATCTGTTTTTCAACCAAGAAAGGCAGCACCTCTTTAAGTTGTAGTTCACAAGATAGTAATGGGCGTATTGATGCATACACGTATTTGAAAGTATCATATTCTAAAATTGCTTCTTCAATATTAATATCATTTTTGTAAATGTCGCATAAATTTTGAAAAGATTCTTTATTTTCTTCTGATATTTGTGATGGATCAAGACAGGAGAATAAAGCAACAGTGTTATGAAAATCATTAAAACGTTCATCTAGTTGTGTTACAAGTGTATCCAAGACAGTGAAATACGTTTCACATTTGAAGCGTGTAGTTGGATCATCAACCCTTTCATATCTGTTAAGTTCACCTGCCATGCGTTTCCTTTTTGCAACTCGCTTTTCTTTAAATTCTGTTTCAACATCTAATGAGGAACAATTTTTGATAATAAATGATTTTACAGCAACATTTAGACTTTCAAAAGCTTTATCACTTCTCATATCAGCAAACTTATTTCTGGCAACATAAATCAATTGTTTTGCAAACGCAATATCAATGTCCTTTCGTTGCAAATAGTTTGATAACACAAAGATATTATCTAACAGCTTTTGTAGAAATAGCATCAGAAAAACAAGAGTATTTTGTTATCAAAATAGATAGTCCCATAGCTTCTGCTCTGACACTTCCTTTGTGTTCTTTTGATTCCCCAAAATTTATATCTTCTAGAGTAGATATAATAGCGGAGAATGATCCAACAACTGCATCAACTGCATGCTTTCGGCTTGCCCATCTTGTATCAGAAAGTCGTTTTAGAGTATCTACTGTCGATTCATATCGAGACTTCTGATGTTCTTCGAGAATATGTAGTCGTGGTAGACTTGATGTAAGGAAACTATACAACTTTTCTGTTGTACCAAAAAACAACTGAACATCATTGTTAAGAGACATTGCTTCAATATTATTTTTGGGGGATTCTGCATATTTATATGTTTTAGGATGTTTTATACAATTTTACACTTTTATATACTAAACTTTGTTCAAATTAGATTTTTTACGGATAAATGGCTCACATCAAAGAATTGTTAAATTAATAAATTAATGTAAATTTATTAAAAATATAAATAAATTGAAATAAAATAACTTACCATTTCCTGAATCTCTTTTCATATTTAAAATAAAATGTCTTGGGAAATATTTGTAAATTTGAATTTAAAGTAAATAATAAAGTAAAACACAATTTAAAAATAAAATGAAAAGATTGATTTTAACTTTATAAATAATCAATTTATGTTTTTATTTTAATTCAATATTGAATATTTTAATATTTCAATAGTAACGCAATAATTTGTTTGTCAAAAAAGTCCAAATTGACAATTATTAAGGTTAGATTTATGTACAAACACTTTACAAGCTTAAAAACTTCAAACAGTCGCTCTTCACTGGAGCTATGTAATATTATTAATATGATGCAGCATAACAGCTCGAGTTGCTTAAATCCAGTTGAACTTTGTACACAGACAAAACTGTAATAATAGAAAAAATTCATAAAATTATCTTTGGGGGGGGGCGACTCCCCCCCCCACGCCTATAGCTAAATCCGTTACTGGTCCTAATCAGTATGGATCCATTCAAACTTTCCATATGGCAAACACTGACTAAGTGCCCATCCATACAGGTTATATATATATACACCGGATTTTATACGAAACCGGTCATCGTTTTGACTATACTCTAGAGCAGTGGTGCCCAACCTTTTTATCAAGTGGGGAACTATTTAAATGAAAAAGTCTTTGCGGGCACATTTTTGAAAAATTAGTTAATAGAAAAATGATCTTATAACAATCTTTTTATTAGGAAACATGCATTTGTATTAAAAATTTAAAATAATAAAAATAATAATGTGAAACAAAACAAACAAATTTATTTATAACATCATTTTAATGCGGCTTTTGAATTTGAGTCTGGCTAACAAGTTGATCAATATCAGGATTGATTTTTGAATTTGATAATAGAATGAGGTTTTCCAAGTGAGCATCAGTGAGTGAACATCTGAATTTGCTTTTTATGTAGTTCATTGAAGAAAATGTCTTCTCACAAATGTAAGTTGATCCAAATTTGACCACAAACCGGAATGCCATGTTGTTAAGTTCAGGATAGTCATTTTTTGGAACAAGCTTCCAGAATGCTTTTAAGTCGGGTGAAATAGGTGATTCACAAAGCTCTTGAAACTTTCTCTTTAATCCTGTGTGGTTTTGAATGTCAGTAATTTCCATCTGTATTTTTGGAGAATACTTGCTGATTTCACTTTCTGATATAGAGAATGGATTAATGAACAATAAAATGTTATCCTTCTCTGCCTCAAAGTCAGAAAATCGAGAAGAAAATGAATGAGACAAATTCATAATGGCAAGTTTGTATTTTTCATAGTCCAAGTTGACAGTGATTGAACTTTCAAGTTTAAATTTCTGAAGCGTGGGGAAAAGATCCAGATTTCCTTGAGAAAGACTGTTATAAAACAGTTTTAATTTTGCCTTAAATGCATTGATTTGATTGAATAGTGTTGGGAACAAACTATTTTCACCTTGCAATCCTGTGTTCAAGATGTTCAGGTAATTTGTGACATCAACAAGAAAAGCCAATTCACTCAACCAGGAATTGTTTTTCAAAAGATCACACTCGGAAGGCAACTCTTTTTTTTCTTCCAAAAATTGCAGTACTTGGGTCCTTAACTGGAAAAATCTTGACAGCATTTTCCCCTTTGACAACCAGCGAACAGAGCAATGGAGCAAAAGTTCACCACAATCATCGGTTTCCTCTTCAAACAGGGATCGGAACTCTCTTCTATTTAGAGATCGTGCTCTAATCTTGTTAATACAGTGCACAGCTGTGTCAATAACATGCTTGAATTCCATATCCTTTGAGCAAAGAACTTCTTGATGAATAATGCAATGGTACTTAAAAAGTTTTCTTTTTAGATATTTTTCTAGAAAGGAAACACAACCGTTGTTTTTTCCAACCATTGCAGGAGCTCCATCTGTGCAGATACTTTCCAGTTGATTCCAATTGAGCTTATACTCGTTGATGCTTGAATTTTCCACACAATCTTTCAGTGCTTCAAAGATATCGGCTCCAGTTGTTGTGGTTTTCAGTTGACAAAGGCCAAGAAGTTCCTGAACAACATCGAAGTTTTCATTGACACATCTTATATAAACCAGTAATTGAGCACTGTCAGTTGCATCACAGCTTTCATCAATTGCAATTGAAAAGTATTTTGAAAGTGAAGCAGCAACAATAATTTGTTTTGAGACATCATTGGCCATTTCTTCAATTCTCCGAGTAACTGTAATTTTTGAAAGTGCTATGTTTTTGGACAGCAATTTGTTTTTTGGGTCACCTGAGTTTTCAGCAAAAATAGAAATTGCCTCTTTTACCATTTCACCATCTGAATAACTTTTTTTTAATCTGGCAAGCAGCAGGGAAATTTGAAAGGAAGCTTTTGTCATACCGTGCATTTCTTCTTGTCTTTTGGTAAAAAATGTTTGCTGAACTGCAAGTTTCGATTTTCTCTTTGAAATAAAGTCAGTTCTGTCTGCAGATCCAATTGGGTATTTGATTTTGAATTCTGAATGCATCTGATTAAAATGACGTTCCACATTGTATTTTTTATAGACTGCAACTGTGTCATTACAAATCAGACAAATTGGCCTTGATGATTGTGAATGTGTGAACAAAAATTGTTCTTCCCAGTTATTTCTTAACACTTGTTGCGCAGATTTTTCATCTTCACGTTTTCTTTTTTGAGACATCCCTTTGCTGAGAGACATTTTTGTAAAAACAAAAATTATTTTTTTTATTTGGATAAATTGTTGTCCACACTGAGAGATTGTTTTTGGTTGACTGATTTAAATAGAGTTTTTTAACTAACGATGTAACGATATTTGAGTTAATTAATTTTAATTTAAAGTAGGAAAAAATTTAATTTTCTTGGAATTCCCATTTAATAATTAATTGTTGGGATTGATTAATTTTAATTTCGAAAATTAAAAATGCGCTTGTAATTCTCATTGAAACATTATACATCTTAATGTTAAAAATTGATATTTTCTTTAACCGTATTTAGAAAAACATCCACGGGCATTTGAAAAAGTCTCCACGGGCACTAGGTTGGGCACCACTGCTCTAGAGCATACTGCATAGCAAACTAGACTTTTGATCCGAGAATCGCTTTCTGGCGGATTTCTACCAGAACCCTAAACCGCTTAATTGCTGGTCTGTATCAGGCCTATCGGCAGTCGGCACAAACGCGAAGGTGGAATTATTAATAATATCAATTTAAAATGCCCGAAATGTCATTAATTTGACATAACATTGAAGATATCTAAATCAGAAGTTTTCAATTCATGATCAGCGGTGGCTAAATCGTACAATAAAAATTGTTCAGTATATCGCAATATCGTAACGCAGATGGTAGAAAGAAAAGTGCAATTATTTCGCAATATCTTATCGTAACATTATCGTTTTTTAACGACATTGAACCAATTGCTGGCACTGCGTATGAGACTTGTTCTCGAATAACTTGATTAATTCAGCTGGCCCATCAGGCCATGACTTTGTATTTCTCAAAAATATTGAGAAACATTGAACTAAAGGACTGAAACTAAGAATATACTAATTCGTAATTCATAATTTATAATTCATTATTCAATATTCATTATAACTTATAACTTATAACGAGTATACAGCCTAAAACACAGATCTAGTAAAACCACGTGGCAGTGATAGTACTAGAAATATGGGGTGAATTCCCTGAAGGCATTAATGTATTGTTCGTAAATAGAAAGAAAACGATCATTGTTCGTTAAGCCGAGTGACGCCACTGGTGATTAAAGGTCACTCTAAAAATGTCATACGCGGAATTTGAAAGTGCGAAATCAACAAAAGGTCAAATGCATAAATTCATCATGTCAATGTCAACGTCAGGTTTTTCTTGTATTTATTATTTTGTTAACCGATTTCCGGATCAAACTCGGAATGCTATAGTGTGTGCTACAAATTTGGGGAAACGGTTTCCGGTTCGTAAATAAGAAAACCGGAAACCGGTTAACCGTTGCTCGTTTAACATCCCTACTCGAAGGCCAGCTTCATAATAATTATACATTTCATTATCTTGCAACAATTCAATAGGTCTATCCAATGACATTAATACCGATGCCCATGTCATTCCCGGAATACCGAAAAAATTTAAAGGTTCAAATCCATTATGATTTTGTTCTGAATTGTTGAAAGTAATCTTCCAAAAGATATACATCCAACTTCAGATATATCATCATATAGTCTAAAAGGGTTTCACATCCGGTTTCAGACCATATGTTCACTGCTTTATCAGATGCGGCTTATGTCACTCCTTCCCAAAATGGTGGCAATTCTCTGGTTTCTCGTAGAACTTCCAGGCTTATGACAAAATTATATGGAAAAATATTTTTTGAATCTTATACTGTTCCCGTAAATGCTGCATTTGTAATTGGTAAACTGTTTAATGTTTTTACTGCATTATTCAAAGATTCATTTACAAACTGATATGAATCAATGAACAGTCGGAATACAACTCAAACTCCAGTAAGGAAATTTATTTATGCCATATTTTAAAATATGATGCATATCATAACCTCTCAGGTTATGAAATACTACTGGAAGCACTCGGCATTAAATTTACCGGTGCATATTAGAGATATGTGTTTTTGGCTCCTGTATTTAGTGGCCAAACTGTCATTTCTACATTTTTATCGACTAATAAACGTATGCCCAAGAAACATTTCCCTTTGTTCATCCACACAACACATCCTCCACTGAATAAACAGCACACATTTTCTTACCTACACTCTCTTAGCGAATTGAAACATCTCCAAGAAGTCATAGTGCATCGAATCAGAACAATATCTAAGGCAGCTACAAGATTTTTCATCATTTAGCAATTTACTGTAACACTTGATTCCCACATGGATATTCTGGTTCGGCTTTCTTTCGCAAGATACTCTACGACAAGATTATTTAAAAAAAAATTTTTAATTACTTTTAAAAATTATAATTAAATTAATATATTATTTTTAAAATTTTAGCATTCAGAATTTAATTTAATAATTTAAAAATTTTATTAATTATTTAATTTAACACAACAATCAATACATACAATATACAAAAAAATTATTTAAAAACATTCAAAATACAAGTATTCGCTGCATTCTGCACATTAATTTTCGGATTCACTAACTTTATCAACAACACCTCACAAATCACAAGAACGTTTTAAATGTTTTTATTAAATAAAAATTTTTATATAATTAATAAATTTTTTTTAAATCCTTAATTTATTTTAGTTATTATATCCCACCTGATGATGACAGGAAAACTGTCAAATATATCGTGAAAAGAATGTTTGATTGGCGTTATCTTATTATTATTTATATTTATTGCTTATTTTTATCAATATTTAATTGCTAAATATAAGTTCATTTATTCTATTTGTAGTAAATGTTATAATATATATTCTATTTATAGTCTTCATTAATCTACACCTAGGCAAGCATCCAAAGACCTCAGACATAACACTAACAGTACTATTCTGCTTCAAATACATTCATTTTCATTCCTTGGTTTTCGGCTTCATTTTCTTCTCCATATCCATTTAACTTTCATCTATTACTGTAACTACATAGAATGTTATCTAATGGACGAGTTACTTAAACACACAAAACCGTAACATATTTTTGCGTTTATAATTAACAGAAACGAGATATAACAGAAACTTCCTAGTTAGGCCAGTGCCTAGTGAGTAATATGAAAATAAACTGTTGCTTAATTGCCACATAGGATGTTATCATTCAGCAAGACTTTGTTATTATCTGTCATACATTATCTTGTCATAATTACACCAAGAATTTGCTAAAATGAAAGTCAGAAAAATGCAATAAAATAAATTTTCTTAAAATATGTAGCTATTAAAGATTTTTTTGTGTTCAAAAAGATTACTTGTCATTTTTTTTGTACAATGAAATTGTTATTGCACATTTTTATATCAAATTTGTACTATTATTACTTCTTCCTAATTAAATGTAGATATCCTAAAAAAATAATGCTTAGGGAATTGAAAAAGGTCACCGCGGTATTGATTTTTAGCCATGATTAAATAATATATGTTCAAATTATCGCCTTTTATTTGATGAAATTCAAATTCTCTCTATATAAACCAATCGAATTCTTACGCTTCCTTGATATAACGATATAATGCCAAATTTTCAGCAAAATTATTTTTCATAGTTTAGAGTTAATGCATGAACATAGGATTATTGTCCTAGTATTCAATCAAATGTATAATATACATTGTATATCCATTATGGTATTTTGTCGTTCTTAATCTATTATCATTACTTTTTGTTCATTCTCGTTCATTGAATCAACATTTAAAGATCAAACTTAACATAAATCACCTTTAAAAAGGTTTTTTGAAATATATAGATATTCCAAACATAAAAGTTTTCATTTGAAATTCTTTTGATCTTCATTATTTCCAGGCATGAAATAAAGAAGGAAAACGTGATGAGTCTTGGTTACAGGAAATTATTTTCTCCTCTCATGATTGTTAATATTATATCAAGTATGATAATTTTAATAATAAAATCGGATAATAATAAATTGCAAATTATTAAATTATAATAACAATAATTCTGGTGAGATTAGGAGTTCTTTCATCTGCTATAGATATTATTACGAATTTAATGTTTCAGCTCATGGCCATTTATATCGAGTTGTTCTCTGTGATTTCGACAATGGGATGCTGGATCATGGAGAGGATAAATCCTCAGGAGAATGGTACAATTGGTGCATATTCCGGCATACTGATCAACCGTATCTATATCGGCAATACACACCGATGGAATCTCGGAAAAGAGGTCAATCCGTTCAATTCCGAGCCAGTTCTTTATTAATGGACAAGAAAATTGTCACTAGTGAAGACGAGTCGAGCTTTCCAATAAATCGAGATCCACAATTCCATATTGTGAAAGATGTTTTGAGAAAAGTAACTCGATGATAAATGGCAATGAGAAATGATAAATGAAATTATTGCAGGGGAATTATTTGCACGTGTTGACAACAAATAACATCCACCCGGTCAATATGAAGATCAATTGTTCAATGAATTACACAACATGTATTAATTGCACAAGTGATCCTGAATGTATGTGGGACAATGGTACGAAAGGATGCATCGAATATAATGCGGCCCAATCTCAGTAATTATTTGCATATTTATGAGCAATTGATTGTTTATCAGGGCGGAATCAATTGTGCAAGATGTGCTGGATCGCGGTTTCAAATGCGCAACATTTATTAAACCATCCAATCAAAATGTAGATATGAGAACCAATGATGATAAAGTCCCGTTTAGCCTTTATTGTAAGAATTCGGAATATTGGCGGGGGGAAATCCAATGGCGAATTAATGAGAGTAATTTTATTTATCATTATTCTTCATATTTTTGGTTAAAAATGAATTCTGGTGTTCTCTAAATATATTTGGAACCGTCTGTGAGAGAAATATGGGTTATATTATTGGAAATGATATTGGATACGCGAATTTTTAAGATTTTTAGCTCACTAAAACTATTTTCGATGCAAGATTTTAATAAAAAGGAACAGCAGTATCTACGACGCGATCCCAGTATGGAGATCTCGCTGCAACCATCCTACCGATAGCGAGAAAACATCGCAAAGTAGCCTGCAGGAAAATAAGTCAATTCACGATAGTCCCACCGCTATATATTTAAAAATACAAACTAAGTAAACCTATGAAGTTTAGGACCTACATTAGATAAAATGATAATTATAAAATACTAAAAGTTTAGTTAATAAATATGAGGAAGAACGAATCTAGTGAATAATTTTAATGAAAATTAAATTGGATTACACATGCATAAATATTACCTATAAAAATAGAAATAGCAATAAAATTATTACCCATTGTGCTGTGAATACAGTCCGAAGTTGGGGAACTTTTATATTTCTTATATTTCTAAGGCCACATTGAAATTTGTCGCCTCCAAATGGGGCCGCAGTCAAAAAGTATTTTAACATTAATTAATTTCATTTTAAATCTTTTGTTTATATACAGTTATTAATTAAAACAATATTTATAATCAGTCTCCAGATTTGAAAAATGCGGCTGTACGAAATATTCTTGAAAATGTTTATTATTTCTGAATGGAAAAATTGATGCAAATAAGTGCTCAATAATCTTTTTTATTCGTCTACATACATTTTGTATTTATGGATGTGAATGATTGACTTTTATATTTTCTTCTTTGTACAGTTCGGTATATATACAGTTCAGTAGTTACGAGTATTTTTATTTGTAAATCCTCAAAATTCATGGTTTTTTATATAAATTAAGATTGATTTCGATAAGGCTCCGGAGGCCACACATGAAGCTCCGGCAGGCCGCAGGTTCCCCACCCCTGGTATAAGTGATTGAAAAAAATAAAATCCAAAAATCGGGTTATATGAGTTTTGATGAATTTGAAATTACGGTTTAGCTAATCGTCAGAAAATTGGTTTTTTTAGATCACAAAAAGTATTCGCCTAAAATTTGAAGGCGCAAACGTTTGATGTATAAAAAGCGGTAGTGTCTGCTAAGACTATGCCTTATATAGTTTTTTGTGAATGTATTCGACAATCAGGATTGATCTGTTGTGTTTTTGATCGTTTTTTCTGATCATTTTTAACTTTCAAATTACAATCATTTTGATTGGTTAGTTTATTTATTTGTTTTGAAGTAAATTCTTTCTTTTCTTTTTGTTCCTCATTGATTGAATTATCCCATGGATAAGGTGGTATTTCTGCTATTGTCTTTTTCAGCTATTTATTTTATACTTTCATGTGGAACTGCTTGTTTTTCTTATTTTATTATTCGTGTTTTATTAATTTTTAATTTTGTTTTATTTAATGTTTAATATAATTATTAAGATTTTTAAATAAATACCTAAATAAACACGGTAAAGATTTTATTAATAAAAATCACCATTTGTACATCTTTTTCACTATATATTTCGATAGAATCAATATCATCATCTCCAATATTAAGGATCACAATAAAGTCTGTATGAGAGTATTAGGAATGTCTGATTTTAAAATCTTATCAAAAAATTTTGATAATTGTTTTAAGTGTGTGATATATGAAGCATTATTGATAAGGACTTTTAATCCTAAAATCAATGTGCAGAATACAGTGTGTGTTGAATGTTTTTAATTTAGTTTTTGTATATTGATGTATATTGAATATTAGTTATGTTAAATAATTAAAATATTTTTTAAATAATTTTAAAATAATTTTAAAAAAAATAATTGTTTAAAATTTTTATTTATAATTTAAAATTTATAGATTTTATAATTTGTTTATATGTTATCAATATAGTATAGTTATTCATCCGTCGTGAATGTAAGTAACCTGATGATGATAGTGATGCTATCGAAGTATATAGTGAAAAAGATGTACGAATGGCGATTCTTAGTAAGGTTTGATTGTTTTATAGGATCGTCTCAGCTGACTATTAACCTTGCTGCTAGGTAAAACAAAAAATTAAGAAGACAAGAAGATTCTTTAAGTTGTTTTTAGTACTTGGTCCGACAGTATGATTCATCATTTTTTTCGAAAAATTTCCTGTGTTTGGAACTTAAAATTTTTTCAAAAATTTTTTAAACAAACAAAATATTTTTTAGTTTAATATTGTATTATTCCACACGGGAGGGAGGATGATGTCCTGGAGGGGACATATTCTACTACTTTTATCATTTCTCAATTGTTCTCCATTTCGTGTTTCTAATATTTTAATTAATGCTCCATTTTACTTCAATATCTTTCTTAAGTTTTCCAATTTCACCGACTTTTCGGTCATTTCAATCTCTTTCTTTCCAGTTCCGATAACTTCATTTTATAATGTTTTAGAGATCGTGAAGAACGATCCGAATCAGTACATCATTCCTACAGATCAGAAATACCTGACAATATTATACGTGAAAGATTCCATCAAATCCGTGAGCTGTCATGGAGTAAAGGAGGATCTTGACAAGCTGTATAATGGTGCTGAATATAAATGGATCACAGCGAATTACTCCACAAAACTGTTATCAAATTATACAAGTATGTGATTATATTTCTGATTATCTCATTTATTACATTTCCCATTCTGAATTTTAGCTATTTTGATATGGTGAATATGGGTTACTAAATGAGGGGGGTTTGAGTTAATCATCCTTAATAAACAGAGTTTAACTTAACAATTTTTCAATAATAAATTAATAGTAATTTTATCAATAATAATAATATTGATATTAACCAAAATATTTCTGACAATTATTATATCAATATTTAATACAAATGAAAAAATTTTCAATTGTCAAAGCCTATCTAATAGTCGACAATTTATTCATTTATATTAAATATATTAATCGCAACAAATTTAATTGTTTAAATTTAATCATCACTATAATTATATCAATAACAATAATAATAAATTTTGTGACACTTCAAAATATTAATTCTTTTATTCTTGTTTTTGCAGGAAAACCTTATTTTTTAAATTAATTCTATTTAATGATTATTTTATTTTATTGGAAAAATTTTAATTGTGCTTCTTGTGGGTGTCCTGATTTTGCTTTGTTGTTTAAAATAAAATCACTCTTTAACTTCGAAGTGCAGTCCGTGTTAATTGTGAAGCTGACGATAAATTGGGCAGTTTACTTCTGATCCATGCTGAACAAGAATTTAATCCATTGTTGTATGTGTGTATGATTGGCCTACATTATTAATGGATAGTTCATTAATTTTGACGGAGTTTTAATTAAATATGAATTTTAAATGAGGATTTCGGAACTTATGCATCAAACTATTAAATGACCTCATTCGCCTAAAGATAAAAATACTATATCAGTTTCTTTCTGTATCATGCTGAAATGTAGGCATAATTGGTAATCATAAAACTAATTTTCCAATTTTTGCTTTTGTCTATTCGAATTATTGTTTTTTGTTGAATTATTCTATATCGTTTCTTCTTAAATATTTACAATTAAATTATGAATTGATCAATTAAATTCAATGAACGAATTGAAAGAAATATTTCCTTTCTCTCAACAAGCAGTATTGGCGAGAATCCAGATTTATTTAGATTTCGAATATTAAATCTGTAATTAAGTCAATTCTTATTTCAATAATTGATTATATGCATATTTTAAATAAAATTGAATTCTATTTTTGGCATTTCTTATTTATTTATACAATTTAAATTAAAACTGTTGATTACAATTAAAAGCAGATATAGAATTTGTTATCAGCTGTTATTAATGCTTTCTTTAATTCTTGAAAGGACTCTTCGCATTCATTGGTCCACATATTTTCTGTCTGATTTATATCGCACAATTTTACGAGTGGTTTTGAATACATATTATTATTTTCTTTATAAATCAACTATAATAATATTTTTTTAAACATTTTGAGATTTCGAAATTTTCAATCACGATAATTTCATTGTCATTAGCGTGTATTCCTTCATCGTTTATTACATGTCCTAAAAATCTTATCTCTTAAAAAAATCAATTATACAAATTCAACATGCATAAATATTATATAATTTCGAATAGGTATTATTTACAGGCATCCTACAAATATTTTAGCAATATTTATTATTTACGCTTTATCTTTGTCTTTCTTTTCTTGATAGAATTTTATTATTGGTGAAATTCAATACCAATAATTAAAACATATTCAAAATAACATCTTTGTTAAAGCCCTTTGGATTTACCTTTTTAGACCTTTGATTATTTTATATATAGTTGATTTTTAATAAATTAATTAATTATATTTTTCTATTATAATTCCCTTGTGATAATAACAAATTTCGATAAAGTTCTTTTTGAGAGTTTTTAATAATTTATAATTAGTAACGAAATTTTGTATTATATTTGGATATACTAACCAGTTCTTCATTATCTTTGTTTTTTTACCATCATGTTTACTTATATCTGTTTTAGATTTGGGAAAACCGCTAATAAGTTTGTATCAAATATTGCTTATTCTAATCCCAACTATGTTGTGTATTTGTTTAATGATTATTTGGATTATTAAGCTTCGTTCAAAAAAAAAATTACGATTGAATGACTTTTAGTTTTAGAATTATTTATGTATCGTATTTGTACATGTTTCTATCGTTATATGTATTTTAGCGTTGGTAATAAATGTAAAAATATATTTGTAAATTATATTCATTTCTCTGTCTTCGTCAAATAATATTTTTTACTTCTTTTCATTTATTTCAATATTCTGCTGTATTCGATTTGAGATATGAAATCCAGGAATTGACATTAGGACTGTTGAAGCACTCTTTCGTAGTGATTTTACTTTCCTCCGCACTTATTGCTACAATAATCGAAGATGATCCGAGATTTGGAAGCTGCAATCAATAAAACACCGAATAACAACCATGATCACTAGAATACAAGTGTGTAACAAGCAGTTATGTTGGGCCATGCTACTGTAGCAAGAATTTGAAATATTAAAATACATATTTGCTGGATTATTAATGACTAGAATTTAAAGTTCTTTCTTGTCCATTAATTACATTTTAATGATATTTATTTAGTATGTTTTGAATAAATTTTACATGTTATTTTTACAATTATTTAATCAATTTTTAGATAGTTATTGGAAAATCTTACAAGTGCCTTGAGTTCAGTTGAAATTTAATTAATTTTTCATCCAATATTTTCAAGTGAAGAAGATTTTCTTTTAAAGAACTATTTGTTAGTACACAGCTGTTTGTATTTGATAGTGCTTTGTAGTTGGCTGTTATTATCCGGTTGATATAGTTTAGTTGTAGATGTTGACAAGAAGATAGTGTATGTGTTGAAGAATAAGCTTTATTTTGTAATTATTATTATTTTTATGTGTTGCTAGTTGGTTTTAAGTAATTGGTACTTAGTATCTCGTTGGTTGAAAGTCCTCAGTATTCATAGCTAGTAAGTACTTGGTAGCAGGTATCTGGTTGCTAGTACATGATACCTAGTTGGTTGGTATCTAGTTTTAGGTATCTGGTTCTAAATACGCGTTCGTAAGTTACTGGTTGATGATATAAAATTGTTGGTATCTTGTACCTGATAGTTGGTAAGGCGTTGTTAACTGATTGTTGTAATCTAGTTGTAGGTTGATATTTGTTAATTTCTCGATGGGATTTGTTGTTAGTTGTTAGTACTTGGTACCTAATTGATCATTTGTAAGTACTTGGTAGCAGGTACTTATTTGTTAGTATCTAGTTGTAAGTAACTAGTACTTGGTTTCGATTTATTGATGTTAGTAGATAAATTAAATGTCAGTAACACCCTTATATTACTGTTTTTCCATTTTATAAAATAAGAATCATATGGGTCTAAATGAAAGATTTTCGAAATGGAACGTCTGTCTAAGTAAGTCAAAATCATTGTACCACGTAAAAGTGTTGAAAAACGAAGAGTAGGTTCATTTTTCAACGCTTCAAAATCAATTGTAATGTTGCGAAAACCTTTTCAAATAACTGAATAGTAGTTTTTTAAATACAAACATTTATTTTAAATAAAATCTATCTCGATTAATTCTAGATCATCTTCATAGTTGGCATCTTCATTGTTGACATCTTAATTATACCAATATGCAAAACGTTTATTTTCACCAACCCAGTGTCGTTTATCATCGTTATTTCTCAAAGCAATATTATAACTCCTAAAAGTAAACAACTAATGATTTCTGGTACCTATTCGAGTTTGAGGGACAGAAAAGATTTCATTGTTCTCATAACAGTCAAGATAAGAAGGTTTTATTTCAGTTCCTTTCAAAGTTATTCCTTTTGCTTTATTACTTTCAGTTTCACCTAAAAGACTATAGCATTTCGGCCGTAAGGGAACCCATTCCTTGTATTCAAGTCCCTTACTCTCATATTTGAATTTACCTATTATCGAGTCAAGATTTCTTGAATACAAATGATGGTTAGGGTCATAATTTTAAGTATCCAAAAGATTATCCGAAATCATCGCAATTAGAAGTCTACTTAACTTGCAATTCTTAATTTCAAGAAAGAAAAAGTCAGTGTTAGCAGATACAATGTCAATCTTACAATTGAATTGATTTCAATATATTGCTAATTCAAGGTACTGAAGGTAGTGGCGTAACTAAGGGGGGCAGGGGGGACATTTGTCCCCGGGCGCCAAAATTAGGGAAGCCAATTTGGAACAAAAATTAAGTAAGAAATTATTCTTAAGATTTTATCGTATTTTAGAGGAGCTATGACTCAAACACGGCTGAACGATTTAGCTCTTCTTAGCATAGAAAGAGAAATGTTTGAAAAAATTGATTTTAATGAGATTATAGATATTTTTGCCACGACAAAAGCCAGAAGAATTAATATTTAATGTTAAACTGTATTTTGTCTAAGTCAATAAATATTATTTATACGCTTATTAAAATCTGTTAAACCTGTTTCGTTATTCGTCATTAATATTCTTTAAAAAAATTAAATTAAATATATATATATAAGGGGGCGCTAATTTCTCAGTTGCCCCCAGGCGCAAGAACCTCACGGTACGCCACTGACTGAAGGTGATATATCCTTAGTTAAATAATTAAAAAATAATTAAAATAATATTTTAAAAAGTGAAAAATAATTATTTAAAATTGTTATTTATAATTTAAAAATTTATAGATTTAATAATTTGATTATTAATTATCAATATAGTATAGTTATTCATCCCTAGTGAATGTTGGTAACCTGATGATGATAGTGATGCTATCGAAATATGTACGAATGGTGATTTTTATTAATAAAGTCTTTACCGTGTTTATTTATATATCATTATATTATATTCATAACCAATGAGAAGTAAGAAAAAGGAAATAAAAGAGAGATAGAAATGTATGTTCGAAAAGATGCTTTTGGCTGTACCATTTAATTAAAATATGGATTTTCAATTCAACTATTCATAATAAATTTTTTATATCGTTGTTTGAAATACATATACCAATAATAATATTAATTATTTCAATCATTTAACCAGAAATGTATTTAGGATAATATTTAACAAAAACAGTCAATTTAAAATTATTAGTATATGAGCACTGCAAGGAGATGCCAAATAAATAACAAGTTAGCATTCAATCTAAAGAAGGAATATAAAAATCCCTTTCAAAGACAAATCCCAAATCCCAACTCAATACAACAACAATCTAAACAGACAATCCATCTCTGTATATTTATTAGACATATTTTAATAATATTTTATCGTTTTAACTAGTTATACTTTCATTTCTTTCATTTTTATATTACTTTTATGAAGTATATAAATATTTAAAAAGTTGGTTGTTAAAATTGAGCACGTTACGGTAGTTATGTAACGCCTCTGATAGATGGAGACAAACAATTATCTATATGATCTCCTGTTTGTTCAATCTTAATTATTTTAATTCCTTAGCAATTGTTGCAGTTATAAAATGCTTTAGAAATGCACCCGGATTAGGAGGTGAACAATATTTCCATATTGAAAACATCTTATAAACATGAGGATTATTTTTGTTGGGCAAAAACTGATTTTAGGCCCAAGCCAGAAAATGTGACGAAATGTATTGGTACACAATATGCATACCCAGCACGAAGTAAACTTAAAAAAATATTAAAACAACAATTAAGTAAAAGTAAAAGAGTACACAGCACACAAAAATAATAAACCCAAATTAAAAAGAAAAAAAGTTTCATAAGGCCAATGATAAAGTATCTTTTTAATACAAAAAGTTTTCGTCTCTTCGTAAAGACGTATAAATGAATTTAAAAACTGGCAAGTGTTCAATATTTTAAAAAACAATTTTTTTTATTAACCCAGTTATTCCTGAAACCTTTTTTATATTTGATAATATTTTTACAAATTCTTAGGTTATATATGAATAGTAATGTGAGAAAAATAATAAAAATAATGTGTGTATCATATTTACCGAGAAAATGGGTGTTCCTTTAAGAGGACGGTAGGACCATGGACAACTACCAAAAAATGATAAGGTTCAAACCAATTGACGTATCCCAAGCGCGTGGTTCCAACTCAAAACTTATACCCCCATCGAATTGGTTTCCCCCGAATAAACTGCTTTCCACCATGGCGTCCATAATATGGAACCACAGCTTCATCAACACTGTGATTCTCGTCTACAAGCGCGTATTTCAAAACCTTTCCATTTAGACAATCCAAGAGCGGTGTTTAGTTGTCCTTTGAGGCTTGGTTCTTCGTATAATCGTCTGCGGAGCAACTCGTACACTTCATCGGCCACCTCATAATCTGACAGACAGCTGAAACCTGTATCATTAGCTGCGGTGATTTTTTTGACTTGTAATTTCTCAATATCTGCCTCATTTGCTAGTGGAGGACCACTTTGTTCAAATTGATTCTTAATACTCGTTACACACTTGTCAAAACTTTGATCTGAAAACATGTAATCTGACGAATCGGATCTAAAATCCTGTGGCAGCAATCCACCAAATAAATTTGATATTAGTTGGCCAAAAACACTATTAAAGTTATCAGATTCAAGTTTTTCAATAAATCCATCCTTGCACGTCACACATTTACCATTCTGAGATATGTGAACGCCCCTGTTGCGTTGAATAGCATGATCATTTGATTTGTTAGTTAAATCCATTGAAGAAATCTCAGAAACTTGATTTGAAATCATATATTTGACAAAAGCACAGGAATTTCAAAAAATTCGAAAACTCAAGATTCCAATCGATCCAAACTCACTAACTCTAACAATCAAAACCGATACAATCCAAAAAATTCGAATCCAGCCAAGAACACACAAAGAATTTCATCCAATCAAAAACAACTGACAATTTTCACAATTGTCCGCGTCTGTGTGCGCACACAAAAAACCTCCAAAAACCAGTACAAAGCGCACACAGACGCGAGCATCGACAAATTATCAGCGGTCTCACTTTTGAATATTTATCACTCTTGATTAGATTGTTATTATCGTTGCAGTGTAAATGCTTCATAATAAACATAAATCTGTCTCTTGACATAGCATTGCAAACAATTTTCATGCCTGCATCTGTAGTATTCTCCCAAATCATTATAATAATATTCCAATATTCCAATTGTGAGGTGTTTTCAGCTGGGAGTTAAATATTTCAATCGTTTATTAAAATAATTTTAAATTGTGAAATAACTTTAAAATAACTTTAAATAATTTTTAAATTAGATTTTTTAAGTTGAAATTTTTAAATTAAAAATTAAAATAGCTTTTTAAAAAAGTTTTATTAATGAAAAATTTTAAATAAATATGTTTTAAATATTGAAATATTTTGATAAATGGTTTTGAAAATATTTTATTCAACGCGGAAAATTTGTTTGGAAATTATTCAATATTTCATTAAATAAATATTTGGAATTATGTCTTTAACTTTTGAACCGGATTTAAAAAACAATTTAGAAGATGTTTTAGCAGCTTCTAATACCAATAAAACACTTCATTTCGTTCATAGTGATATCACCAGTCATATTTTTGTGTGATGCATATAAATTGGAATATTTCACAAGAGTTCAAAAATTTCATCATCAAATATCTTTTCAAAAAATATTGTAGGTGATTCATTATTATGCGGACCTTGCATTTCTTTCCACTGCTGTGATGATCTACTAATATCTTTTATTGACTATTTATATTGGCGCCTTTTACTCACTATGGTATTTCTTAACGGATGCGAAACTGTTGGACTGGAATGACGAAATCTTTAAGAATACCAAATTCCAATTCAATACAAAAACATTTTATTGCAACAATAATTTTCTTATTCAAGAACAATATTAATCCTTGACAATAATTATTTCAGTGTTTTATTTTATTCTTGGTGTTTTTATCTTTAGTTTATACAAATAACGTTTTTTATTTATTCTTGATAATGATTACTCTATTCTGGTGTCATTAAGATGTAAATAACACTTATATTTTATGTTGGTGTTTTTTTATTTGTTTTTAATTTTTTTTTTATTTTTTAGGTACATATAAATAAACATAAAAATAATTGAAGTATTTTGTAATTAATATTTCTGATCATATTTCTAGGCAATTTCACCCATAAGCTTGTCTAAAATAATTATTTTAGGCAAGTGAAAAAGCAAATGAAAAGTAAATATATATATTTTAACAGGCGAAAAAAATATCAAAATACGCGTGACTATCAAATATAAATTAGGGATGATATATTTTAATAAAATCTTTTTTTAGGTTTTGTTATGAGAATTGTATGAGAATAAAAAAACAATGTATATTTTTAGTAAAGTTTTTTCAAATCCAAGACGATACAACTATGCTCGCGCTAGCTATTCCAATAGTTTGTCGGTCTTTTCGGCACAAAAAGGTCATAGACAAGTGCTGGTTTAACAGGTCCAGTTAAATGCATCGTTGTGCTCGGCTACGCGCGCAAACCACCCTCACTTCTTCGTATTTGACACTTTTACTTGTGTTAGTTTCAAGTTAATAGTTTTAAAGTGCAATAGTTTCTTTATTTTATATGTAATAAAACGTATAATAATCATTTAAATATTTTCCACTACAATAAGTACTATTATTAAAATTATTAAATATTATTAAATTAAAATCAAACCGACTACTGCTGTAGATACACTAGCAGTACGTGATCCAATTTTTTTTATAAAAATATTTATATTCTTCTCACAATATTTGCTACTTTGCCGGTATCATATTTAAGAAATACCATGGATGAAAAGGGTTAAATGGTTTGGCTTTGTTATATATTCATCAAGACATTAAAATAAATCCGGATGAAATACTTTCTGAATTAATGAAAGGACAATGACGAATTAATATTATATTGTAATATATTCTATGTAATATACATTGTTAATAATTAATAATAAATTTGTAAATTATCTTAAAATATTTTTCTATTTTTCCGTGTCAACTTTTAACATTCCTCGATGAATTGCAATAATTAATAATTTTGCCCCCGAAGCAGAAATCCTGGCTACGTCTCTGTTTGTAAGAATATTCAATATTTTATATTATCATGATTGAAAACCATTGCCATAGAACTGGGTCAAGTATATAGCACGAACCATTGCTATAGGGGTGGGTCAAGTATATAACAAGTTTCATTTAGAAGTGCATTCAAATGTAAAAAATCAAAAGAGCATTATATAATCACAACAAAAATATAAAAGTAAGTAGATGGTTGTGTCACCGCTAGAACACGTCACCGCTGGAACAAAGACATTTTTTACCCCCCCCCCCCCCGCCGGCCGGAAAAAATTTTTAAAATTTTTTTTTTCAAGAACAAAGACATATGACTCATCAAGCATTCAAGGTCGATTTAAGAAAAAAGACATATGACTCATCCGATGACTCATCAAGCATTCAAGGTCGACTTAAGAACAAAGACATATGACTCATCAAGCATTCAAGGTCGACTTAAGAACAAAGACATATGACTCATCAATGATATATAATTATTATTATTTTTAAAAATATTATTATTTCTAATGTCTTTGTTCCAGCGGTGACATACTATTTGGCCTGCCAAAAGTTATCGTTCCCATCAATTTATTTCATCGATCGATAGCTTATTTTGAAGCTTAGTGCAAGACCCTTCGAATGAGCTATTGGTGTCATCACCATCTTTAATATTGACGAAGTTATTAACATTTTCCCAAGACATTATTATTATTATTATTATTATTATTATTATTATTATTATTATTATTATTATTATTATTATTATTATTATTATTAATCTATATACTCCGAGTCTATATACTCCTAGTCTATATGACAAAATATTTTGTCCCCCTATGGGTAATGCTCAAAAGGGTACTGCTCACGCTCAACATTTCACAAGGGTATTATTATTATTATTATTATTATTATTATTATTATTATTATTATTATTATTATTATTATTATTATTATCATTATTATTATTATTATTTTTATTATTAATAAAAAATCCTATCAACAGATAAATAATGTTGCGTGCCCACTGCAACACTATTACACAATAAAAATATAAAATTTCTAACAAAATTCTTTCAAAAGTTCTGTCATCAGGATCCACACGAATCTCATCATTAACAAATATTATTATTATTATTATTATTATTATTATTATTATTATTATTATTATTATTATTATTATTATTATTATTATTATTATTATTATTATTATTATTATTATTATTATTATTATTATTATTATTATTATTATTATTATTATTATTATTGGCAATTATTCATGAAACTTAAATTCTATGGTAATTTCATGATTTTCAACATTTTCATCATTTGCATGATTATTTTAATAATAATTTTTTACATTTTCAATATTTTCATGATTATTTCAGGAACTTTTCATCAAATATTTTTCAAAGTAATATTTTTAAAGAATTATTTTCAAAGAATTATTATTATTATTTTTTTTTATTATTATTATTATTTTTATTATTATTTGCAAAGTTATAATTATTATTTTAGAAGTTTCATTATTATTATTTACCTAAATATTCATAAAACCTAATTTCTACGTTAATTACATGATTTTCAACATTTTCATCATTTGCATGATTATTTTAATAATTTTCTACATTTTCAATATTTTCACGATTTTCAACATTTTCATGATTATTTCAGGAACTTTTCATCAAATATTTTTCCAAGTAATATTTTTCAAAGTATTATTTTCAAAGAATTATTTTCAAAGAATTATTATTATTATTATTTGCAAAGTTCTAATTATTATTTTAGAAGTTTCATTATTATTATTTACTTAAATATTCAAAGGGTATTATTATTTAATTCCGACCAACTTAAATCAATGAAGGGTATATTACGTTGCGGTATTTTTAAATTTAAATATATTTTAAAAACTTATTTTGACGCTAAAGTTGACTTATTTAACAATGACATAATTATTGCACATGCTTTGCATAAATATTATTATTATTATTATTATTATTTTTATTATTATTTGCAAAATTCTAACTATTATTTTATTTTAGAAGTTTCATTATTATTATTTACTTAAATATTTATAAAACTTAATTTCTACGTCAATTACATGATTTTCAACATTTTCATCATTTGCATGATTATTTAATAATTTTCTACATTTTCAATATTTTCACGATTTTCAACATTTTCATGATTATTTCACGAACTTTTCATCAAATATTTTTCAAAGTATTATTTTCAAAGAATTATTATTATTATTTTTATTATTATTTGCAAAATTCTAACTATTATTTTATTTTAGAAGTTTCATTATTATTATTTACTTAAATATTTATAAAACTTAATTTCTACGTCAATTACATGATTTTCAACATTTTCATCATTTGCATGATTATTTTAATAATTTTCTACATTTTCAATATTTTCACGATTTTCAACATTTTCATGATTATTTCACGAACTTTTCATCAAATATTTTTCAAAGTATTATTTTCAAAGAATTATTTTCAAAGAGTTTTTCAAAGTTCTTCTTTTTTTTTCTTCTTATTATTATTTTAAAAGGTATTTTTAAAGTTATATTATTTTCATGTAATTATTATTATTATTATTATTATTATTATTATTATTATTATTATAATAAATTATTATTATTATTATTATTATAATTATTATTATTATTATTATTAATATTATTATTATTATTATTATTATTATTATTATTATTATTATTATTATTATTATTATTATTATTATTGGCAATTATTCATGAAACTTAAATTCTATGGTAATTTAATGATTTTCAACATTTTTATCATTTGCATGAATATTTTAATAATTTTCAATATTTTTCAATATTTCTTTACTATTATTATTATTTTAAACTAACATTTTTACAGTTATTTTGAAAGTTCTTCATCTTATTATTATTATTAATATTTTAAAAGTATTTTGAAATACAAGTTCAAAGTATTATGCGCGCGGGGAATATTATTATCATATATACTCCGAGTTTATCCGACAAAATATTCTGTCCCCCTATGGGTATTGCTCATATGGGTAATGGTCAAAGAGTACTAGTCACATTTAACATGTCTCAAAGGGTATTATTATTTAATTCCGACCAACTTAAATCAATGAAGGGTATATTACGTTGCGGTATTTTTAAATTTAAATATATTTTAAAAACTTATTTTGACGCTAAAGTTGACTTATTTAACAATGACATAATTATTGCACATGCTTTGCATAAATATTATTATTATTATTATTATTATTTTTATTATTATTTGCAAAATTCTAACTATTATTTTATTTTAGAAGTTTCATTATTATTATTTACTTAAATATTTATAAAACTTAATTTCTACGTCAATTACATGATTTTCAACATTTTCATCATTTGCATGATTATTTAATAATTTTCTACATTTTCAATATTTTCACGATTTTCAACATTTTCATGATTATTTCACGAACTTTTCATCAAATATTTTTCAAAGTATTATTTTCAAAGAATTATTATTATTATTTTTATTATTATTTGCAAAATTCTAACTATTATTTTATTTTAGAAGTTTCATTATTATTATTTACTTAAATATTTATAAAACTTAATTTCTACGTCAATTACATGATTTTCAACATTTTCATCATTTGCATGATTATTTTAATAATTTTCTACATTTTCAATATTTTCACGATTTTCAACATTTTCATGATTATTTCACGAACTTTTCATCAAATATTTTTCAAAGTATTATTTTCAAAGAATTATTTTCAAAGTTTTTATCAATATTATTATTATTATTATTATTATTATTATTATTTTTATTATTATTTGCAAAATTCTAATTATTATTTTATTTTAGAAGTTTCATTATCATTATTTACTTAAATATTCATAAAACTTAATTTCTGCACCAATTTACGATTTTCAATATTTGATGATTATTTTCAGGAACATTTCCATAATTTTTAACGTTTTCATCATTTTCAACGTTTTCATCATTTTCAACATTTTCATCATTCAGGAACATTTTCATCATTTTCTATATTTTCATGATTTTTAACATTTTCATAATTTTCACGATTTTCAATATTTTCATGATTATTTTCTTCAAAATTTTTATTATTATTATTATTATCATTTTCAAAATTATTTTCAAATTTATTATTATTATTATTATTATTATTATTATTATTATTATTATTATTATTATTATTATTATATATACTCCTAGTTTATCCGATAAAATATTTTGTCCCCCTATGGGTAATGCTCACACTCAACAGGTTGCAAGGGTACTAGTCATGCTTATTATTATACAATATGATATTACTTAGACATTTGAAGGTTCAACCATGGTTACAATTTCTACATTTTGAAAACTCTAATTTGATTGGCTATCTCAATCGTATAAATGTAAAAACAAAAGTAATTTAGTTATTAAGAAATATATTTATTACTGATGATTTCTACAAGTAACACTGTTGAATATGAATGTGTAAATCACAAAACACATTTGGTAACTTTATTATTTTGTCAATATTTTATATATGTCATTTATAGCAAGGAAATCCTACTAGAAAAAAGGAAAAATTAAGTCCAACCTATTCCGAAGATAAGAGTTCATTGAAATTTTTTAACAACACAGTTGAAGATTTTATAAATAATCATGATACTTACACTGATAAGGAAATCATAAATATTTTAAAAATTTTCAAACATTCCTCTATTCAATATTTGAGTGATTTATTTAATTATGATAAATGCATTTTGAAGTTATCTAGTTATTTAATGTATTTAGAAAAAACAGTGGTAAACAATGATTCACTGAATGAATACTTTTGGAGTTGCATGTATTTAAGATTGAAACCGGGATATAGTAGATTGATTTATGAATGGATAGCAAAAGTCTATTTGATTGAAAATAAGCTAACGGAAAAACTGAACGATGTTAAGAAAAGGTATTTAACTTGTTCAATTTGTAAAGAAAATCAAGTTTCGGTTTTGTATTTACCGTGTGGTCACGTAATTGTTTGTTCTAAGTGTCACGAGAAGAATGTTCACAATTGTCAAGCCTGTTCAACACTGATTAATGAATATCATACTATATACATGTAAGTTCTCAATACAAATCAATACAATATCAAAGTCAAATGAATTATTACCATCCATAATGACGGTATTATAATGTAGAAAATTTTCAAACATTGAATAATATGAAATCATCTTGGTAATTAAATATATTGGGCGCAACTACCAAATGGTGATGATATGATGAAGGGATACCCATGAGTTCACCAAAATGGGAAAAAGATCTTCTCAAGAACCATCAAAATGCTCGAAAAGAAGAAGAAACCCTAACCAATATTTTAAAGTTGCCATTATATGTTGCAGTAGTATTGGTTATTATTGTTTCGTAAATAAATGTTTTTATAAATTTATTGTTTTATTGTAATACTTTTTGATTAAAACATATTCATTTTGTTTTAATATTTGTATTAATTTTTGAAATAGTGCTATTTATATATATGGAAATTTACAATTCATGAAATATTCATAATGATGCTTTTCTCTGTCCATTCATTCTCCTCTGATATTACTGCCATAATCATCTTCGACATAATGCAAAGATAATATTTCTAATGTCTTTGTTAATCATGCCCATTTATTGCAAAGTCTTTGTTAATTATGCACTTGTATTGCAAATTTATTAGTCATACAATTATATTATTTTTCATGTCCTGACATAATATTATTATTTTTAATTTCATTATTATGATTATTTTATTTAACAATACCATATAGCAAATATTTAGGCAATTTAGTGAAAGGTTATTTTAAATATAGGAATTTCTTAAGTAAAATATTTCCAGATAAATTTACCAATTTAGTTAGAAATCCATGTTTTTGGTCGTACCATTTAATTAAAATATTCTTGGATTCATAACAATTTTTATATAGTTGATACATATACCAATTATTTAACTAGAAACATAACAGAATTCGTAGGTAATATAGTATTTTTGTGTATTTTTTAGTTAATTTATAAATATTATCTAACATTTTGATGTATCAATGCAATATACAACAAATTAATCAATAAAAACCATAGCATATTGTAAGTTTTTATATATATATAGTCTGAATTATCCGACAAAATATTCTGTCCCCCTATGTGTATTTGTCGTAAGGGTACTGGCCACATTCAACATGTCGCAAGGGTATATTAATTAAGGCATATGTATATTAGTTAAACATTCTTAGGTAATTTAGTGAGAAATGCATAATCATTAATAACAACATATATTCATTGATAATTTTGGTAGAAAGTCTTTATCATTTGGAGTAAATTTCTGTCTTTGTTCGAGTCAAAAATGAATCATAAAGTCAACATAACAATTAAATAATAATCACTTGATTATTGTAAAAACTCTAATTATTAACCTAACTGTCATTAAAAATAATTTTTATTTAAAATTTAAAACCAAGTCAATAAAATATAGCAAATTATCAAGAAATTAATTAAATTTGTCTTAGAATTAACACTAAAACCTTAAATTTTTAAATATTCTTTCAAATATTCACAAAAAGGTTAGAAATAATGTTAGTAAAATCCCACTAACTCTAAAAATTACCAATGAATTTAATGCTAAATAATAACCAAATATTTGCCTAAATAAAATCATTAAAACACACCAGTGCCTTTACGACCAGTACCCTTACGAGCAGTACCAATTGTGAACAGTACCCATAGAGGGAGAAAATATCTTGTCGGATAAACTCAGAGTATATATAATAAAACGAATTAACAATAACTCCATCAAATTGAAAAGTCAAATTTTGATAAAAAACCTTATTCTAAAATGGTAAAAAGCGTAAAGTCGAAAGATAATTTTAATAACACCGAGATAAATTAACAATATTATTCTCAGATGGTAAGAATCTTCATTAAAGTTAGGAAATTATGTATTATTCTGTGATAAATTAATAATAAAATTCAAAAGGATTAAAATAAGTGTTAGAATTATTCATTATTGGATTATGGAAGGTCAATGAAAATGTACTGAGAAGTGGTATGAATATATATTAATATTATTTAAAATTATTTCATAAAATTCATAAATTTCATAAAAATTCATAAAAATGTTCACTTTAATAAAAAATATTTAAAAAACAATTTTAAAAGAAATATTTGCCGGGAGGATATAAGTGATAATAATAAGTGGAAAATCGAGAATCGGCGGCAATAAGTAATGAGGATATATAAATAAAATTATTTGTATTATATGAGTTACTAACGAATTAAAATATTTTAATAATATGATAAACTTTTATTTAATAAAGTATTTAATCCCCAAATGATTATTTTATTACATAAGAAACCGTGAAGGGTATTTGACAGAGTAATTATGATAAATTCATATTTTAAATTTTGATTAAGTCCTTTAATATTGTTATAATAGCAATTTATTATTAAATTTTCTATTTTACACTAAATATTTCATTTTCAAAAACAAATATTCTAAAAGATAATTTAAGATACATTACTCTTTTTAATCAAAATAAGCCCTCAAAGTTAAAAAGAGGACAAAGTGTGTCAGTATACAACATGCATACCCAGCATTAAATTTACTTAAATAAAACACCAAGTAAACAATGATAATAGAGGGATAATAGACCCAAAATAAAATAACCGAATTGAAAATAAAATAAAATACTAGCAAGATGTATCACAGGAAAACTTACTCAAATATAACCGAAAGACATAAAACAACAAAACTAAATTCCATTAAATACTTTATAGCAATTGTTAGTTCTTATAATTTCTAACTTTAATGAAGATTCTTACCATCTGAGAATAATATTGTTAATTTATCTCGGTGTTATTAAAATTATCTTTCGACTTTACGCTTCTTACCATTTTAGAATAAGGTTTTTTATCAAAATTTGACTTTTCAATTTGATGGAGTTATTGTTAATTCGTTTTATTATATATACTCTGAGTTTATCCGACAAGATATTTTCTCCCTCTATGGGTACTGTTCACAATTGGTACTGCTCGTAAGGGTACTGGTCGTAAAGGCACTGGTGTGTTTTAATGATTTTATTTAGGCAAATATTTGGTTATTATTTAGCATTAAATTCATTGGTAATTTTTAGAGTTAGTGGGATTTTACTAACATTATTTCTAACCTTTTTGTGAATATTTGAAAGAATATTTAAAAATTTAAGGTTTTAGTGTTAATTCTAAGACAAATTTAATTAATTTCTTGATAATTTGCTATATTTTATTGACTTGGTTTTAAATTTTAAATAAAAATTATTTTTAATGACAGTTAGGTTAATAATTAGAGTTTTTACAATAATCAAGTGATTATTATTTAATTGTTATGTTGACTTTATGATTCATTTTTGACTCGAACAAAGACAGAAATTTACTCCAAATGATAAAGACTTTCTACCAAAATTATCAATGAATATATGTTGTTATTAATGATTATGCATTTCTCACTAAATTACCTAAGAATGTTTAACTAATATACATATGCCTTAATTAATATACCCTTGCGACATGTTGAATGTGGCCAGTACCCTTACGACAAATACACATAGGGGGACAGAATATTTTGTCGGATAATTCAGACTATATATATATATATAAAAACTTACAATATGCTATGGTTTTTATTGATTAATTTGTTGTATATTGCATTGATACATCAAAATGTTAGATAATATTTATAAATTAACTAAAAAATACACAAAAATACTATATTACCTACGAATTCTGTTATGTTTCTAGTTAAATAATTGGTATATGTATCAACTATATAAAAATTGTTATGAATCCAAGAATATTTTAATTAAATGGTACGACCAAAAACATGGATTTCTAACTAAATTGGTAAATTTATCTGGAAATATTTTACTTAAGAAATTCCTATATTTAAAATAACCTTTCACTAAATTGCCTAAATATTTGCTATATGGTATTGTTAAATAAAATAATCATAATAATGAAATTAAAAATAATAATATTATGTCAGGACATGAAAAATAATATAATTGTATGACTAATAAATTTGCAATACAAGTGCATAATTAACAAAGACTTTGCAATAAATGGGCATGATTAACAAAGACATTAGAAATATTATCTTTGCATTATGTCGAAGATGATTATGGCAGTAATATCAGAGGAGAATGAATGGACAGAGAAAAGCATCATTATGAATATTTCATGAATTGTAAATTTCCATATATATAAATAGCACTATTTCAAAAATTAATACAAATATTAAACAAAATGAATATGTTTTAATCAAAAAGTATTACAATAAAACAATAAATTTATAAAAACATTTATTTACGAAACAATAATAACCAATACTACTGCAACATATAATGGCAACTTTAAAATATTGGTTAGGGTTTCTTCTTCTTTTCGAGCATTTTGATGGTTCTTGAGAAGATCTTTTTCCCATTTTGGTGAACTCATGGGTATCCCTTCATCATATCATCACCATTTGGTAGTTGCGCCCAATATATTTAATTACCAAGATGATTTCATATTATTCAATGTTTGAAAATTTTCTACATTATAATACCGTCATTATGGATGGTAATAATTCATTTGACTTTGATATTGTATTGATTTGTATTGAGAACTTACATGTATATAGTATGATATTCATTAATCAGTGTTGAACAGGCTTGACAATTGTGAACATTCTTCTCGTGACACTTAGAACAAACAATTACGTGACCACACGGTAAATACAAAACCGAAACTTGATTTTCTTTACAAATTGAACAAGTTAAATACCTTTTCTTAACATCGTTCAGTTTTTCCGTTAGCTTATTTTCAATCAAATAGACTTTTGCTATCCATTCATAAATCAATCTACTATATCCCGGTTTCAATCTTAAATACATGCAACTCCAAAAGTATTCATTCAGTGAATCATTGTTTACCACTGTTTTTTCTAAATACATTAAATAACTAGATAACTTCAAAATGCATTTATCATAATTAAATAAATCACTCAAATATTGAATAGAGGAATGTTTGAAAATTTTTAAAATATTTATGATTTCCTTATCAGTGTAAGTATCATGATTATTTATAAAATCTTCAACTGTGTTGTTAAAAAATTTCAATGAACTCTTATCTTCGGAATAGGTTGGACTTAATTTTTCCTTTTTTCTAGTAGGATTTCCTTGCTATAAATGACATATATAAAGTTAATAATAATAAAGTTACCAAATGTGTTTTGTGATTTACACATTCATATTCAACAGTGTTACTTGTAGAAATCATCAGTAATAAATATATTTCTTAATAACTAAATTACTTTTGTTTTTACATTTATACGATTGAGATAGCCAATCAAATTAGAGTTTTCAAAATGTAGAAATTGTAACCATGGTTGAACCTTCAAATGTCTAAGTAATATCATATTGTATAATAATAAGCATGACTAGTACCCTTGCAACCTGTTGAGTGTGAGCATTACCCATAGGGGGACAAAATATTTTATCGGATAAACTAGGAGTATATATAATAATAATAATAATAATAATAATAATAATAATAATAATAATAATAATAATAATAATAAATTTGAAAATAATTTTGAAAATGATAATAATAATAATAATAAAAATTTTGAAGAAAATAATCATGAAAATATTGAAAATCGTGAAAATTATGAAAATGTTAAAAATCATGAAAATATAGAAAATGATGAAAATGTTCCTGAATGATGAAAATGTTGAAAATGATGAAAACGTTGAAAATGATGAAAACGTTAAAATTATGGAAATGTTCCTGAAAATAATCATCAAATATTGAAAATCGTAAATTGGTGCAGAAATTAAGTTTTTATGAATATTTAAGTAAATAATGATAATGAAACTTCTAAAATAAAATAATAATTAGAATTTTGCAAATAATAATAAAAATAATAATAATAATAATAATAATAATAATATTGATAAAAACTTTGAAAATAATTCTTTGAAAATAATACTTTGAAAAATATTTGATGAAAGTTCGTGAAATAATCATGAAAATGTTGAAAATCGTGAAAATATTGAAAATGTAGAAAATTATTAAAATAATCATGCAAATGATGAAAATGTTGAAAATCATGTAATTGACGTAGAAATTAAGTTTTATAAATATTTAAGTAAATAATAATAATGAAACTTCTAAAATAAAATAATAGTTAGAATTTTGCAAATAATAATAAAAATAATAATAATAATTCTTTGAAAATAATACTTTGAAAAATATTTGATGAAAAGTTCGTGAAATAATCATGAAAATGTTGAAAATCGTGAAAATATTGAAAATGTAGAAACTTATTAAATAATCATGCAAATGATGAAAATGTTGAAAATCATGTAATTAACGTAGAAATTAAGTTTTATAAATATTTAAGTAAATAATAATAATGAAACTTCTAAAATAAAATAATAGTTAGAATTTTGCAAATAATAATAAAAATAATAATAATAATAATAATAATATTTATGCAAAGCATGTGCAATAATTATGTCATTGTTAAATAAGTCAACTTTAGCGTCAAAATAAGTTTTTAAAATATATTTAAATTTAAAAATACCGCAACGTAATATACCCTTCATTGATTTAAGTTGGTCGGAATTAAATAATAATACCCTTTGAGACATGTTAAATGTGACTAGTACTCTTTGACCATTACCCATATGAGCAATACCCATAGGGGGACAGAATATTTTGTCGGATAAACTCGGAGTATATATGATAATAATATTCCCCGCGCGCATAATACTTTGAACTTGTATTTCAAAATACTTTTAAAATATTAATAATAATAATAAGATGAAGAACTTTCAAAATAACTGTAAAAATGTTAGTTTAAAATAATAATAATAGTAAAGAAATATTGAAAAATATTGAAAATTATTAAAATATTCATGCAAATGATAAAAATGTTGAAAATCATTAAATTACCATAGAATTTAAGTTTCATGAATAATTGCCAATAATAATAATAATAATAATAATAATAATAATAATAATAATAATAATAATAATAATAATATTAATAATAATAATAATAATAATTATAATAATAATAATAATAATAATTTATTATAATAATAATAATAATAATAATAATAATAATAATAATAATAATTACATGAAAATAATATAACTTTAAAAATACCTTTTAAAATAATAATAAGAAGAAAAAAAAAGAAGAACTTTGAAAAACTCTTTGAAAATAATTCTTTGAAAATAATACTTTGAAAAATATTTGATGAAAAGTTCGTGAAATAATCATGAAAATGTTGAAAATCGTGAAAATATTGAAAATGTAGAAAATTATTAAAATAATCATGCAAATGATGAAAATGTTGAAAATCATGTAATTGACGTAGAAATTAAGTTTATAAATATTTAAGTAAATAATAATAATGAAACTTCTAAATAAAATAATAGTTAGAATTTTGCAAATAATAATAAAAATAATAATAATAATTCTTTGAAAATAATACTTTGAAAATATTTGATGAAAAGTTCGTGAAATAATCATGAAAATGTTGAAAATCGTGAAAATATTGAAAATGTAGAAAATTATTAAATAATCATGCAAATGATGAAATGTTGAACTACATTGTAATTGACCGTAGAAATATTAAGTTTTATAAATATTTAATTAAATAATAATAATGAAACTTCTCTAAATAAAATAATAGTTAGAATTTGCCAAATAATAATTAAAAATAATAATAATAATAATACTAATATTTATGCAAAGCATGTTGCAATAATTATGTCATTGTTAAAAAGTTCAACTTTAGCGTCCAAAATAAGTTCTTTAAAATATATTTAAATTTAAAAATACCGCAACGTAATATACACTTCATTGATTTAAGTTTGGTCGGAATTACATAATAATACCCTTTGAATATTAAGTAAATAATAATAATGAAACTTCTAAAATAATAATTAGAACTTTGCAAATAATAATAATAATAATTCTTTGAAACTAATTTCTTTGAAAATAATACTTTGAAAAATATTACTGGAAAAATATTTGATGAAAAGTCCTGAAATAATCATGAAAATGTTTGAAATCGTGAAAATATTGAAAATGTAGAAAATTATTAAATAATCATGCAAATGATGAAATGTTGAAAATCATGTAATTAACGTAGAAATTAGGTTTTATGAATATTTAGGTAAATAATAATAATGAAACTTCTAAAATAATAATTATAACTTTGCAAATAATAATAAAAATAATAATAATAATAAAAAAAAATAATAATAATAATTCTTTGAAATAATTCTTTAAAAATATTACTTTGAAAAATATTTGATGAAAAGTTCCTGAAATAATCATGAAAATATTGAAAATGTAAAAAATTATTATTAAAATAATCATGCAAATGATGAAAATGTTGAAAATCATGAAATTACCATAGAATTTAAGTTTCATGAATAATTGCCAATAATAATAATAATAATAATAATAATAATAATAATAATAATAATAAATAATAATAATAGTAATAATAATAATAATAATAATAATAATAATAATAATAATAATAATAATAATAATAATAATAATAATAATAATAATAATAATATTTGTTAATGATGAGATTCGTGTGGATCCTGATGACAGAACTTTTGAAAGAATTTTGTTAGAAATTTTATATTTTTATTGTGTAATAGTGTTGCAGTGGGCACGCAACATTATTTATCTGTTGATAGGATTTTTTATTAATAATAAAAATAATAATAATAATAATGATAAATAATAATAATAATAATAATAATAATAATAATAATAATAATAATAATAATAATAATAATAATAATAATAATAATACCCTTGTGAAATGTTGAGCGTGAGCAGTACCCTTTTGGAGCATTACCCATAGGGGGACAAAATATTTTGTCATATAGACTAGGAGTATATAGACTCGGAGTATATAGATTAATAATAATAATAATAATAATAATAATAATAATAATAATAATAATAATAATAATAATAATAATAATAATAATAATAATGTCTTGGGAAAATGTTAATAACTTCGTCAATATTAAAGATGGTGATGACACCAATAGCTCATTCGAAGGGTCCTGCCACTACGCTTCAAAATAAGCTATCGATCGATGAAATAAATTGATGGGAACGATAACTTTTGGCAGGCCAATAGTATGTCACCGCTGGAACAAAGACATTAGAAATAATAATATTTTTAAAAATAATAATTAATTATTATATCATTGATGAGTCATATGTCTTGTTCTTAAGTCGACTTGAATGCTTGATGAGTCATATGTCTTTGTTCTTAGTCGACCTTGAATGCTTGATGAGTCATCGATGAGTCATATGTCTTTTTTTCTTAAATCGACCTTGAATGCTTGATGAGTCATATGTCTTTGTTCTTGAAAAAAAAAATTTTTAAAAATTTTTTCCGGCCGGCGGGGGGAAAGGGGGGGGTAAAAAATGTCTTTGTTCCAGCGGTGACGTGTTCTAGCGGTGACACAACCATCTACTTACTTTATATTTTGTTGTGATTATATAATGCTCTTTTGATTTTTTACATTTGAATGCACTTCTAAATGAAACTTGTTATATACTTGACCCACCCCTATAGCAATGGTTCGTGCTATATACTTGACCCAGTTCTATGGCAATGGTTTTTCAATCATGATAATATAAAATATGAATATTCTTACAAACAGAGACGTAGCCAGGATTTCTGCTTCGGGGCAAAATTATTAATTATTGCAATTCATCGAGGAATGTTAAAGTTGACACGGAAAAATAGAAAATATTTTAAGATAATTTACAAATTTATTATTAATTATTAACAATGTATATTACATAGAATATATTACAATATCATATTAATTCGTCATTGTCCTTTCATTAATTCAGAAAGTATTTCATCCGGATTTATTTTAATGTCTTGATGAATATATAACAAAGCCAAACCATTTAACCCTTTTCATCCATGGTATTTTCTTAAATATGATACCGGCAAAGTAGCAAATATTGTGAGAAGAATATAAATATTTTTATAAAAAAATGGATCACGTACTGCTAGTGTATCTACAGCAGTAGTCGGTTTGATTTAATTTAATAATATTTAATAATTTTAATAATAGTACTTATTGTAGTGGAAAATATTTAAATGATTATTATACGTTTTATTACATATAAAATAAAGAAACTATTGCACTTTAAAACTATTAACTTGAAACTAACACAAGTAAAGTGTCAAATACGAAGAAGTGAGGGTGGTTGCGCGCGTAGCCGAGCACAACGATGCATTTAACTGGACCTGTTAAACCAGCACTTGTCTATGACCTTTTTGTGCCGAAAAGACCGACAAACTATTGGAATAGCTAGCGCGAGCATAGTTGTATCGTCTTGGATTTGAAAAACTTTACTAAAAATATACATTGTTTTTTTTATTCTCATACAATTCTCATAACAAAACCTAAAAAAAGATTTTATAAAATATATCATCCCTAATTTATATTTGATAGTCACGCGTATTTTGATATTTTTTTCGCCTGTTAAAATATATATATTTACTTTTCATTTGCTTTTTCACTTGCCTAAAAATAATTATTTTAGACAAGCTTATGGGTGAAATTGCCTAGAAATATGATCAGAAATATTAATTACAAAATACTTCAATTATTTTTATGTTTATTTATATGTACCTAAAAATAAAAAAAAAATTAAAAACAAATAAAAAAACACCAACATAAAATATAAGTGTTATTTACATCTTAATGACACCAGAATAGAGTAATCATTATCAAGAATAAATAAAAAACGTTATTTGTATAAACTAAAGATAAAACACCAAGAATAAAATAAAACACTGAAATAATTATTGTCAAGGATTAATATTGTTCTTGAATAAGAAAATTATTGTTGCAATAAAATGTTTTTGTATTGAATTGGAATTTGGTATTCTTAAAGATTTCGTCATTCCAGTCCAACAGTTTCGCATCCGTTAAGAAATACCATAGTGAGTAAAAGGCGCCAATATAAATAGTCAATAAAAGATATTAGTAGATCATCACAGCAGTGGAAAGAAATGCAAGGTCCGCATAATAATGAATCACCTACAATATTTTTTGAAAAGATATTTGATGATGAAATTTTTGAACTCTTGTGAAATATTCCAATTTATATGCATCACACAAAAATATGACTGGTGATATCACTATGAACGAAATGAAGTGTTTTATTGGTATTAGAAGCTGCTAAAACATCTTCTAAATTGTTTTTTAAATCCGGTTCAAAAGTTAAAGGACATAATTCCAAATATTTATTTAATGAAATATTGAATAATTTCCAAACAAATTTTTCCGCGTTGAATAAAATATTTTCAAAACCATTTATCAAAATATTTCAATATTTAAAACATATTTATTTAAAATTTTCATTAATAAAACTTTTTTAAAAAGCTATTTAATTTTTAATTTAAAATTTCAACTTAAAAAATCTAATTAAAAATTATTTAAAGTTATTTAAAGTTATTTCACAATTTAAAATTATTTTAATAAACGATTGAAATATTTAACTCCCAGCTGAAAACACCTCACAATTGGAATATTGGAATATTATTATAATGATTTGGGAGAATACTACAGATGCAGGCATGAAAATTGTTTGCAATGCTATGTCAAGAGACAGATTTATGTTTATTATGAAGCATTTACACTGCAACGATAATAACAATCTAATCAAGAGTGATAAATATTCAAAGTGAGACCGCTGATAATTTGTCGATGCTCGCGTCTGTGTGCGCTTTGTACTGGTTTTTGGAGGTTTTTGTGTGCGCACACAGACGCGGACAATTGTGAAAATTGTCAGAGTTGTTTTGATTGGATGAAATTCTTTGTGTGTTCTTGGCTGGATTCGAATTTTTTGGATTGTATCGGTTTTGATTGTTAGAGTTAGTGAGTTTGGATCGATTGGAATCTTGAGTTTTCGAATTTTTTGAAATTCCTGTGCTTTTGTCAAATATATGATTTCAAATCAAGTTTCTGAGATTTCTTCAATGGATTTAACTAACAAATCAAATGATCATGCTATTCAACGCAACAGGGGCGTTCACATATCTCAGAATGGTAAATGTGTGACGTGCAAGGATGGATTTATTGAAAAACTTGAATCTGATAACTTTAATAGTGTTTTTGGCCAACTAATATCAAATTTATTTGGTGGATTGCTGCCACAGGATTTTAGATCCGATTCGTCAGATTACATGTTTTCAGATCAAAGTTTTGACAAGTGTGTAACGAGTATTAAGAATCAATTTGAACAAAGTGGTCCTCCACTAGCAAATGAGGCAGATATTGAGAAATTACAAGTCAAAAAAATCACCGCAGCTAATGATACAGGTTTCAGCTGTCTGTCAGATTATGAGGTGGCCGATGAAGTGTACGAGTTGCTCCGCAGACGATTATACGAAGAACCAAGCCTCAAGGACAACTAAACACCGCTCTTGGATTGTCTAAATGGAAAGGTTTTGAAATACGCGCTTGTAGACGAGAATCAACAGTGTTGATGAAGCTGTGGTTCCATATTATGGACGCCATGGTGGAAAGCAGTTTATTCGGGGGAAACCAATTCGATGGGGGTATAAGTTTTGAGTTGGAACCACGCGCTTGGGATACGTCAATTGGTTTTGAACCTTATCATTTTTTGGTAGTTGTCCATGGTCCTACCGTCCTCTTAAAGGAACACCCATTTCTCGGTAAATATGATACACACATTATTTTTATTATTTTTCTCACATTACTATTCATATATAACCTAAGAATTTGTAAAAATATTATCAAATATAAAAAAGGTTTCAGGAATAACTGGGTTAATAAAAAAATTGTTTTTTAAAATATGAACACTTGCCAGTTTTTAAATTCATTTATACGTCTTTACGAAGAGACGAAAACTTTTTGTATTAAAAAGATACTTTATCATTGGCCTTATGAAACTTTTTTTCTTTTTAATTTGGGTTTATTATTTTTGTGTGCTGTGTACTCTTTTACTTTTACTTAATTGTTGTTTTAATATTTTTTTAAGTTTACTTCGTGCTGGGTATGCATATTGTGTACCAATACATTTCGTCACATTTTGGGCTTGGGCCTAAAATCAGTTTTTGCCCAACAAAAAAACCTATGTTTATAAGATGTTTTCATATGGAAATATTGTCACCTCCTAATCCGGGGTGCATTTCTAAAGCATTTTATAACTGCAACAATTTGCTAAGGAATTAAAATAATAAGAGGAACAAAAGAGATCATATAGATAATTGTTTGTCTCCATCTATCAGAGGCGTACATAACTACCGTAACGTGCTCAATTTTTACAACCAACTTTTTTAAATATATTATTATACTTCATAAAAGTAATATAAAAATGAAAGAAATGAAAGTATAACTATTTAAAACGATAAAATATTATTAAATATGTCTAATAAATATACAGGAGATGGATGTCTGTTTAGATTGTTGTTTAGAGTTGGGATTTGGATTTGTCGAGTTGAAAGGGATTTTTATATCCTCTTTAGATTGAATGCTAACTTGT
>CAUHTR010007583.1:0-25030 GCA_959609185.1 Schmidtea polychroa | reverse complement strand
GTTAAATTTCAAAATCGAAAATCTTTAAATAAAGTTTAGGTTTCAAAATCAATTTGGCGCCCCTAAAATCGTGGCGCCCGGGGCAAAAGCCCCGCTTGCCCGGCCCTAGATACGCTACTGACTCCATTTGTTTTTTTAGAAAGTATATTATTTAAATCTTTTATCTCATAAGCTCCGGGTTCGATTGTTATTATAATCTTATCTGTAGATTTTGGGCTTATATAATAAAAATATGTTATTATCTTTAGTTATATTAAAAATAGTATTATAAGCACAAAACCATAATAGCCCCAATTCATAATTTAAATTTTGATCTAATTTAATTGAATCTTGAAAGTTTATAGTAAAGTTCTGATTCTTTGAATTTATAGATAAAGTTCTTGAATATTTATCTGACATTATGTTTACCATTTTTTTTAAATTATCTTCCGGAAGGTTGCGAAGCTCCATTTTCATAGTATAGATTTTAAATCATTATAAATTTCTTGGATTAAGGAAGTGAAACCTTCTCCTTTGGATTTATTCAATCTATACAAAACATATAAGCTTAAAATACCACATATTTTAGTATTATTAGGTTGAACTTGTAAAGAATTAAAAGTGTAGTCCGAGAGATAGTCTTCAACTTCTTTAGTGGGTTTAATCCCAAAAGAATCAAAGTATATAGATTTATTATATATACAAACCCAATGAGATCCTTTTCATTTGAATTTTGATAATTTATAATGATATTCTTTGGAGTGTCTTCTTCAGACTCGACAATTCATCATTCATTAATATTTTTAATTTTAAATTTAAATAATCTGCATAATCTTTTAAATCAAAATTTGTTTTTGTATTTATTCCAAATGTTTTTAAAAAATCTAATATTGAAGGAGTCATTTTATATTTTATAACTTCGTATACTTATTAAATTTATCTTTTGAAATTATTCCTTGTTTAATAATTCTTTAGAAATCTTTAAAATATCAGAATCTAAATTATTATGTCCTGCTTTTTTAGCTGCTAATAGTTTTCTTAATTCAATAAAAAGATTGATTGGGTTTATCTCCTTACCCTTTCCCTGGCCCTGACCCTGGCGCTCTCCTTCTGTGACAATATAACCCCTTTCATTTTTATTTAAATATTTCTTTAAATCTTGAATATGTTTTGCTTTAGCACTACCATGTACTAATTCTATTAAATTTAAATATTTTTTAATTTCTAGAAGATCAACATTCTCTGAGGGATATCCACAAACTAATCCATAAAAATCATCTGTAAATTCAAAATCTAGGTGTTTAGTATTATAAACATTTTGTGAATGAATACGTGATTTATTTCTGAATTTAAATATAACAGAAAGTCATGTTTATTAATTGTTATTATTTGATATCCTTCAACATTAATATTAAATGTAGGTTTAATTGTTTTACTTAAACTCACATTAATTTTAGGATCAAGTATAAGAGGTTTTATATTTAAATCTTCCAACCATGGTAATTCTTTTAAATCTTGTTTATCTTCCAACTCTTTAAATTTTAAAACTTCTAACTCTTTTATGGCTTTAATTGTTGGTCCTTGTTGTTGTTGGATTACCTCATTTAATATTATAGATTCAGCGTGTTGAGTTGTATCTTTTTTATTATATTTATCTTGTTCTGATTGTAATTTTTTTAAAAGTGCTAATCTTTCTTCATATACCATTTTAATGGTATTAAAAATGGTATCATTTTGGTAAAGGATCCGTTGGAAAGGGTTTCAAGTATAAACCTTTGCCTGGCCCTTCCCATTTTTAGTTTTACAAAGGCATCCATTTTTTAAAGATTTACATATTTTTTAAATCATCTTTATCTTTTAAAGATAAAGATTCAGATGTAGAAATTTGATTTTTTAAAAAATCATTTAAACCACGACCTTTATAAGGATCAAGATAAAGACCTTTCCCTCCCTTCATTTTCTCTCGATTTCAGTTTGTAGTTTTTCTTTTTCAAGGTCTGTCTTTTGAGATTCTTTAGCTTTTTGAACTGTAGTTGCAATTCCTCCAGCTATTCCAGCAGCACCTGATAGTCCGGCAATGATTGCAGGTATTAAAGCCGCCAGAGGAAGAATCCCTCCTTCCTTTAGCTTTTCTTTAACTTGTTCTTTTACATGTTTTCCAATAAAATATTTTTTACCAGAGATTACTACTGATTTATTTTTATTTGAATTTATTAATTCTTGCAAAGATTCCTCTGTAGGGTTTTGTGTTGTCATTTTATAATAAATAAAAATGGATACTTGGAAACCAATTTTAAATAGACATAAATCTAAATTTAATAATAAAGTATTTCCTGATAATTTTAGATGCTTAATTATTGGATCTTCTGGATGTGGAAAGAATGTTCTTCTTATGAGAATGTTATTAGAAGATGGTTTTTTGGATTATAATAATTTAATCTTTTATTCTACAACCATTAACCAACCGGAATTACAACTTTTGAAATGTGGATTTGAAAATAAATTAACTAAAAAAGCTATAATTGATATTTTTAAAAATCAACATACATATCCCGAAGAGGTTTTTCATCCTTGTGATATGGTTGATTGGTACAAGGAAAAGATTTTAGAATCAGATATTAGTAATAAAAATGATTATATAGGGGATGGAATCCAGATCTTATTCTCTAATAAACCTGAAGATGTTTTACATTGTGATTTACTTCCTAAAGATAAAAAGAATCTAGTTATATTTGATGATGTTGTTAATATGAAAAATCAAGAGATTCAAAAGAGTTACTTTACACGAGGTAGACATAATAATTGTAATGTTATTTATATATCTCAAACATATTATGCTTTAGATAAAAACTCTATAAGAAATAATTCTAATTGTTTTATATTTTTTAAATTAGACAAGCGTGATAAGAATATGATTTATAATGATTTATTTTCAAATGTTGAACCTGATAAGAATATGTTTGATATGTTTGTTGATAATCATTGGAAAGAAAAATATAATTATATTTATTTGGATAGAGAAGAAGCTGAAATATGGAAAAGTTTGTTTTAGGGCTTGTCGACTTAAAATCTGTTTTCTGTAGTTCATTATTATAAAATCTACCTAATATTTTTTCATTATTTAAATCAATGATGCTATATGTTATTGGAGTTGTATAATGTATTTTATTTATAATAAAAATTTCATTTGTCCATTTTGCTGTGAATCCTTTTTCAAATTTATTTTTATATTTAAATATTCTTACTCGGTCACCAATTTTAAACTTTGGTTTTATAGGGGTTGTATCAACAAATAACATCATTTTCAATATTTACCACTTTAATGGTTTCAGGCTTCATGGAAGCATTTAAAGGTGTTGATTTTATAGAACTATGTACATCATTATTATATTCATTTGCAATCTTTTGTAACAATTCATTGTTCCATTTTTGTTTCCAATAGCAGTAAAATATTTCCACATTTTATTTTTTAATGTTCTATTTAATCTTTCAACCACAACTGCTTTTCCTTCGTTTTCTGTTGAATATAATTTAATATCATTTTCATTTAAAAACTTTGTAAAAACTTTGTTATAAAATTCTGTTCCTTTATCACACCATAAATATTTTGGAATTCTTTGATATTCTTCAAATATATTTTCAAATGCTTCTGTATTGAATATCCTGTTTTATTTTCTAAACACCTTGCAAAAGCAAATCTTGTATATAAATCTATTACTGTTAAAATTATTTTATATTTTTCAGGGTCTGATGATTTGGGCATAAAGACTAAATCTGCAGACCATGTTTGATCTTTTTCATGTACTTGAACTTTTAAATATTTTTTATTTTTTTCTAAATTCATGGTGTAATTCGTTGGCATATTTTATTTCTGATTCTGTTGGGGTTTGTAAACTAGTCTTGGCTGTACTCTCGAGGGATCTTTCAATCTCTGCTTGTTCGATAATCTTTTTATTAGCAACATCTTTTGCTTTCCTAGGAAGTCCTGCTCCTATGAAAATCTTACCTTTCATTGCAAATTTAACTAGAGCTCTTTGAATCTTTTCCTTGCTTGATGGATTTTGTATATTATTTAAATCATGTATTAAATTCACATCAGCAACATGTCTATCTCTAAGATCTTCAGAGTTGTAAGCAATGTCATGTTTAAAGCTGCTTGATCAATTCTATTTATTGGTTCTTCTCCTTGTTTAGGATTATTATTTTCATCTAATCTAATATCTAATCTTGTTCCTGGTCCAGTATAATTGTGACGGAATAAATGTCTTTCACCTGGATATTTTTTCTGTAGTAAAAGGTTTTAATATTGAAGATGTTGTTTTTGAAGATTGTAGATCACCTCCTGTAATATCAACTCTCGTATGTTTTTTAGTTTTAAGATGACTTGCTTTATGGTGTTTTGTAACTTGACAATTACAAGTTTCGCATCTCCAATAGGGTTTATTTAAAGACATTTTAAAATGTTAAAATATCAGGGATTATATCAAGAATCTCCCCTAACATTTTCAATAATTGAAATCTTTCCACCATATAATTTCATTTCTATTTTCTTTTCTTCTAATATTAATGTATATACTTTAGCTTTAAAATTAGAATCCTTTGTTACATGAAGTGTAACATCAACATTATTTATGGCTAGGCGATCATCTTGGTCTGAAACATTTATACAAAATATAGAATATAAATTTTTGAAATCTTCTAAACTTAATTGCGGTTCAACTTTGAAATCATAACATGTTTCAATATAATTTAGATATGGGAATATGTTTTCATTATTTTCAATATTAAATTCCATTCTATTTATTGGATAATAAGAACTATTTAATTGAATTTGGATTGTTTTTAAATTATCATCTCCAATCTTTTGAATAAATAGATTGTTATTTTTTTGGAAAGATGAATCTACTTCTTTGAATCCAATCAAGATATATCTTGGTCGGTATGCTAAATTTGCCACCTTTATAGAATATGTTTGAACCCTCTGTCATACTAAATTCACTACAGATTCTATTTAAATAATTTACATTTATAGACTTGTTGGAATTTAATCTTTCAAGGAGTTTGATTTCAGAATGTGGGTTTAATGTCCATTCAGGTATATGCAATTCAAGTGTTGATAATTTTAATTTAGCTTGTTGTGTCTGCAGCTCCATAGAACAATCTTTTATCACATTCTAGTCTATTACAGATGAGTTCTATAAAAACATTATGGAGCACCCGGTTATAGTTTTGAAGGAATCCGAACAAGTGTTTTAATTCAAAATAACCTTCAAATTTTTTCAACTTATAAAGTTCAGCTCTTTTATAGTAAGCATAATTTATATCTAAACCATCTTTATCTAAATCTCCTTTATTAACATCAGGAATCCAACCTGTTAATTCACCATATTCATTTTTATAATCACAACCAGTCAAAATAAAATTTAACATTGTAGAATATACTCCTGGATGTAAAACAGTTTCAACTTCTGATGATCCTAGTTTTAATCTCATGTTGGAGAATAAATTTGGAAAGAAATTGTTTTCTAGGGTTATATCTTTGTTTGCTTCAATTTCTAATTCAATTTTATAATATAATTTGGCATTACAAATATCTATTGGGTTTGATGTTTGAAGAGATTGAAAAACTATATCACCCCTACGATTTAAGTTTGCAATAGATCCTGAAGTTGGCGAGATTTTTAAAATATCATTTTTCTTGATTTCATGAGTAAATTCTTTATTATAATCAAGATTTAATTTATTTTTTTTCTTGAATTTTAAGATTTATATTATTCATTTTTATAATAAAAATTTAAAAAATGATAAAAATCCGAACTCCGATAGCGCAGTGGGCTAGACTGGCACAGTGGTTCAAATGGATAGCGGTTCAAATCCTAACTACGGTTAGTTTTTTTTTTAACATAAAATAATATTAAAAATTTGAAAATAATATTGAAAATGGTGTGGGTATCTTAGATTTATATTTTATTTTATTTATTTTTATTTATTTTATTTATTTTATTTTATTTTTTTATTAATTAAAAATTTAAAAAATGACAAAAATCCGAACTCCGATAGCGCAGTGGGAATAGACTGGCATTGTGGTTCAAATGCTAGCGGTTCAAATCACGTCTGAGGTTAGTTTTTTTTTCAACATAAAATAATATTAAAAATTTGAAAATAATATTGAAAAATGGTGTGGGTATCTTAGGAAATAAATCTTGTTTATTTATTTATTTATTTATTAATTAATTAATTTTTAAACATAAATATGAAAAAAAAAATATTGAAACGGGTGATGGTGGCGAACCGGTAATTATCGCCACCAGTCTTTCGAACACCCCCGGATCGATTCTATAATGTGCACATTATTTCTTGGTTGTTTTCGGACCTCTTTCGGATTCGCTTTCGAATTCATTTGTACTTTCGAGCAGCACACTTAAAACGCCGATGAAATCGACTTCGTGAGCGAGAAGCGAATAATAAGGTGTGCTGCTATTATCGAATTGATTCTGATATATAAGTCTGGCCAGCTTGTATATTGGAAGAGATTTGATAAACGAAAGAGGTTGAAATAAAAAAAAAAAAAAATTGATCCGGATCAAAAAAAACTGTTGAGAGGACAGTGAAAAAAAAAAAAAAATACCACTGTCCTCTCAGAGCAGTTTTACTATTTTCAAAAAATTTTTTATTCTTCAAGATTAATGTTTTTTTTTACGTTTATGGGGGAAAAATAGGTATAAAACATGAAAACAGTGGGAGGCTTGTGGTCGTTAGGGATATATCCCCACTACTACCAATAATTACATTAATATTAATAATTATCACGCCTCGGTGTTTAAATACGCTAGTAAACGGCACAATTTTGAAGTTGTTATAAAAATAAATGCTTGAAGAAGATTTGAATTTAATTGCGTCTAACAGTCAGTAAATTCATTTAAAGAGCATTGAAAAGTTTTCAATGTGAATATTAATAAATTGCCGTTTCACTAATTCCATATTTATCGGTTTTCCTTGAGTTTCTATTCTATACTTTAACAGATTTGTGCAACCGATACCTCATTTATCAGCCATAAACACATTTTGATTCTTCTGTATAATGCTCAATAATACTGGATAATCTATATTTAGGGTATTCTTTGCTCTTTCAAACTGTTCCATCCTTGTTATTGTCTTCCCAAATTTCATTTCGATACTGCAAAAATGATCTTGCATTGCTATCATCATCTTCTACTGGACACTTTGTTTGTATACCAATTTCTTTATGACACTCTATACCACCAATTACCTCTGGAGTCATATATCTTACCATCGTACACATTGCCTTTCTTTCGTGCCATTTATTTACAGTTTTAATATTGTTTTTCCTTTCGTTTCCAAAACACTATTATTGGCATATCTCAACGTGCACATTGAAATTATTAGTTCTTTATCTTTAAGTTTCTCGAATTGACTCCAACTCATGGCATTTACTGTAGCTCCTGTATCGACCAAATTTGTCTTCTTTTGATCTTAGATTCTAGTAGTCATGAGGGGTTGGCCTTGAATTTTATCATAACTGATAATGTAATTTTCCCATTCATCTAATGTGAATATTTCTATTTTTTTCTCTTTCTGCAAAATCCTTCCTTATGAATCGGTTTACTTTCCACATTCCGTTACCTCTGAATCCTTCACATCTTAATCTATAATATCGATTATTCTACTTTTCCTATAATTGATAAGTCGGAAGTCAGCGTAATTTACTCCATTATCTCTTTTTCTATCAGGATGTTCACTTTGAGGTATTCTCGATATACATTTTCTATTCTTTCATCAACTTGTTCATTTATTAATGCCATTCATCTTTTCTTTGCTTGTTTTGTTTCATCGCTCATTCCTTGATACCTATTATCTCCATTTAATTACCCTTGGTACTTGCTTAAATTCCCATTAGTTATCCTATATCTCATTCTCCCCAAATTTGTGTAACAATCTGCTCTTTATGACCTCACAATTTACATCTCTTGCACCTTATTTTTTTGCAAATCTCTTCTTACATGACCTGGAGTGTCACATACATAATATGTAACTACCTTTCCCTGCGCTAGTAGCCACTCGATTTTTACATATTTTTGTCTTCCGCATGTAACTGCTTTCTTTTATGTCCGAGTTCAGGTTCCTCGCTTGTTTGTTTATAGGACAGAGGTAATTGCAAATCGTCTGTCAAAGTTGTTTTCCTGATAAATTCCTAGCGCAATCTTTCCTTATTGCTGTTTAAGTCGACTTCTGTTAAATTTTTCTAATTTTTTTCTTGATCAGTAATTCGACAATTACTTCTCGTCTTCATACTGACATTTGTACCATTTAGAAATATTTGTCACATTCTTTGATGAATGTTTCGACATCGTCACCTCTTTGAAATCGCCCAAAAATAGTTTTTAATGAAAAGTTCAATAAACTTCGTCGCCGCATTAGATGTTTCGAAAAGATCTTCAAAGTTGTTTTCTAAAACGTCTTTATTAGATAAAGTCATAACCCAAAACCGTTTTAATAATATGAACTTTTTCAGCCTTGAATTAAATACTATTTTACTATTTTAATATTTAAAATTTGACATTCAAAATTTAATATAATTTTCAAAATAACTAGTTAAAATTATCTTTATAAGAACTTTTTCAATTTTCACCACTGATTTCTTTTCCATTGACATTGTATTTATTATAAGACTTGACTATGAATCAGTAAATATATCGATGATTTTTTTGATGTCTTTACTGATTCATAGTCAAGTTTTTTAATAAATACGATGAAAAATATCTTTACATATAAATATTTTACATTTATTTAATAAAATATTTTTCATAATTTTAATTAATTAATATTTAAATCATTTTAACAAATCACTTGAAATATTCAATCCCCTGCTGAAAACACCTCAACGTTTGAAAACCGAATTTCATTGGTCATCGAATAAATCACCGTCTATGATTTCATTCAGCAACGAATCATAAATAAAGAATATAAAGATAGAATATTTTGAAATATATAATATATAAGAAATCTACCAAATTTCTGTATTTCTTAGATCACAACACCATGTGTACTTCTTATATATTCAATATAATTTCTTTGGGGCAAAATGATAAAATATATCTTGTCAACATATTACAACAACTTTCAATATAAATATATTTTTAGCCGACGTTATATTTGATCCAAGTAAAACGATCAAATTCAAAACCAAAAATAACAACCAATATTTCGGTTGTTCCAAGCAATCACATGAACAAATTCCTCTGATAGGTTTATTCAATAGCCCTGGAATAAGGGGTACCGCAATGTCATCAACAGGTGCTCTTTGTCAATTACAGTAAGAAATCTTATAACCATGTCTATTCTTTTGACCGTTTTTATTATAAAAGAATCAATGGAAATATATTTAATGAAATTGGATCAAAGAAAAAGCCTTATCATCTTACTAATATGTTGAACGCGAAAAACGCATATGAAGAGCTTATGCTATTGAATTCTGCAAGTGTTTCGAATTTTTACAGCAGAACTCTTCATAGGACCAGTGGACTGACAGTTTATCCATATTGGAATCAAGGTGTCCTAATCGGCGATAACAAAGACCGAGAATATTACAAAAATGTTTTTGATGATATCGGTAAATGTCATGATCCTTCTTTCTTTGAAACTCTGACAAAGGATAAATTTCTGAAAATTATGAACTTTAGCAACACAGGTTGGCCAAATGAGTTACCAAATCGGTTGTCTTCGATACCCTCGGCCATTTGTCAGTTTTCAGCAGCTGAAGTTAATTCAAGACTTTCTATTAATTTTCTCTATGTTTTATTTAATTTAGCTCTACAGTTTCAATGCCACCGTTCTGATTCCAGGAGTCGAGTTTAAAAATGTATTTCTGGTTGCGGATAACATCACCTATTATTATATGTAAGTTCTGAAATGCTATATTCTTTCCAAGTAATATCTGACAATATTTTCGCATATGACTTCACTTTCGATTGCACTGATAATGATCTTCTGATCCATGACAGCTCCCCACTGCGACAAGGTTGTATTCTGATTGCATCAACATTTGCATTTTTTATTGAATCTCTTGGTTTTGTAATCAAGCTATATTGAGCCAAGTGACTCACAACCTCCTTACCTTTTCTCGTGTCAACGACAATGTCATTGATGTGTTGATTTGTCACACCCTGGATTCTGTAATTGAAGCTCAACACCTTTCTAAGCACTCGAGACATTATCTTTGGAGCACAGTTGAGGTCAAATCCCTAATTTTGTTAAATAACAGAGCATGTCTTGATATCATACTTTTTGGTATTTCCAAAGATCTTCGCCAACTTACCAATATATATTATTTAAATCGAGCATTACTACCTGATCTCACATTTCCCATCATCTATTCAAATTTTCGCTACATACTATGATTGTTACCGGCGTGACTCTTAACGTAATTATTGAGCTTTTTGAAGTCAAGAACTGGCCAAACTTTCCATTTGTTTTATTGCACAGCTTGCAAATAAAGCAAAATACTTTGACCATCTTGGTCCTCTTTGTTTCATCGTCCACCTCATTCTCGTATTCCTGCTATGTTTCTTGTTTCACTGCATAATCTGCAAGATTGTTTTTCCGTACGGCAAGATTTTCTTTACACTTCATGTTTACGATCCATTTATTCCCATCGAAAAACGCTGAAAATTCTTCATATATTCTCACGTGATCATGCTTCACAATGTGGTGGTCTTCCATGGGTGGTTTTTGCAGCAAATGAAGTTTTTTTTATAAAATTAAAAAAAATTAATTAAAAGAACTTTAAATAAACTTAAAATGTTTACTTAAATTTCTGCAGTGAAAGCTTTTCAAGAAAATTCTCTAAATATGCATCGATATTTCAATATTAACAACTTTATGCTCTTATCTTTGCTGACGAAAGATACTTTCAGGAAAGATAATTTATATTTCATTAAATTGCATCTACTGGTGAATTATGTTTTGACATTCTTTATTTTATCACTTGCTTGGCTAGTTGGAATTAGTTCACATTTATTTCCGTTATTCGATTTGAAAGTATAATCCATGAATTCGATCCATGCTTTAACTATCATCCAACCCATTTCGTGTAGGCTTGCCAACTCTTCCATTTTTGCCGGGAGTCTCCAGCAATCCGCTTTCGTCTCCCGTCTCCTGTTTAACTATGACCCGGGAGATGTAAATCTCCCGTCTTTACGTTTTCACAATGTTTTACAATTTTTACAGTTTTTGAAGTTTTAACTTTTATTTGATTTCTCTAAAATAATGATAGTCAAGATTTATTTTTGCTCACAGTCACCGGAAGTTTAAATTGTTTGTTCGCGGCGAGCGATTTTATGTTTTTCTTCTTACCCACGTTATTAGTTTGTCACTAGTCAGGTTTTTTTCACTTTTAAAATTTTAATGTTTAAAAACGAGTAACACGTGTAAACCAAAAATGCGTTATACTTTTCGCAATTTTATAATCTCCCGGGTTTGAGGTTGTGGGAGTTGGCAACCCAAATTATATGGTTGAAAATGGATTTTAAAATTTTGTTATTGTCCTAGTATTCAATCAAATGTATAATATACATTGTATATCCATTATGGTATTTTGTCGTCCTTAATCTATTATCATTACTTTTTGTTCATTCCCGTTCATTGAACCAGCATTTAAAGATCAAACTTAACATAAATCACCTTTAAAAAGGTTTTTTGAAATCTATAGACATTCCAAACATAAAAGTTTTCATTTGAAATTTTTTTGATCTTCATTATTTCCAGGCATGAAATAAAGAAGGAAAACGTGATGAGTCTTGGTTACAGGAAATTATTTTCTCCTCTCATGATTGTTAATATTATATCAAGTATGATAATTTTAATAATAAAATCGGATAATAATAAATTGCAAATTATTAAATTATAATAACAATTATTCTGCTCAAGGGCGCCGGCAAGATTTTTTGAAAGGTGGTGCAAAAGAAAACAATGTCTACGTGAGGAGAACTATGTCAAATCTTTTTATTCCCCTCAACATATTTTCGAGAAAATCGGAGCTCTAAAGAGACCCAAATAATAACTAATTGACTATTTTTGGTGAAAGTTTTCGAATATAGACTGCAGTCTACTGACCTACGGTACTATTGCACTGTTTAAAATTAAACACTAAGACTTAAATACTTCTAATTTTTCATGTGGGAAACAGGCTTTTTACACATGCTAACATTATTTAAAAACAAACGAACGAACGTAAAAATTATGCTTGAGTTCCTGCGTTGATGGATGATGAGTGACTCATTGACATATTACGATTCATAACGTTTTGTATCGTTTTTATGTTTGCTAAGTGAAAATTCATTCTTACATTTGGTGAAACCAATAATAATAAACAGTGTTTATTTATTTCCATTTTGTCAAAATATGGCTTTAATTTAAAATATGCTCTAACCCCAACAGTACTGTATATGTTAGTGCGAAATGTGCAATACTAACACCTTGTAGGCTATACAGTAAAGTTAACAAAATCGGGTTATTTATTTGTTTAAAAAAATAAAAACTTTCATTTCACCCATAACGAGTGATGTAAAGTATTTTTTATCAAGAAACGAAAGGTGAATGAAGAAATTCGAGAGAGTACTCATAAACTTCATTCGGATCTTTCCACTTCTTTGTCATTGCCAACGTTATCGTCTGATTTATCTGAGACACTTTTGAAGAAACAGTACAAAGTGATTAAGATATTGGCATGTATTTAAACAAGCATATTTATGACGGGGAATGATTGAAACTTTTAAAAACTCACTAGGTACCCAGTATAGAATATAATTTCAAAAAGGACGTGGATACTACTGCAAAACGAGCATTTCGGCTGAATTGGTTAACATTTTATCTTTGGATAAGTTACTCTGCCTCTGCAAAAGGCTCATTTGCCACTTGTGTGTATTGTTTCGACCAGTAGTGCAAAAAGCAAAAAAAAATTAAAAAGAAATTATAAGAAATAATTGCTGCTTTGGAAAATATTGCTGAAAATGGAAACTCACTAACAAGACAAAGGCACAAATGCTTTACACTGCAGCGACTAACAGTATTTGTGTAGTAGCATTGCACACAATTGCTTTATATTTATCGGTTGATAGAAGTTCAACTTGACCTGCAATCTCTCAATACAGAAATTGGCAAGCTGATGAAGATTTTCCAACACTCATTTAGCACATTACGAAAAGTTAAGACATGGACAAGGTCAACCATGTCAGAAGAACGATTGTCAGGTTTATGCACGATGAGCTTACATATCAAGAGAATTGATGTCAACGAAGAATTTGTGAACGCTTCCATATCAAAGTTTGCAGAGAAACAGAGAAAATTACAATTTTTATTTTTTGAAAATGACAAAAATAAATGACAGGTTTAATTTAAAAATCTTATTATGTTTTGAAAGAGTTATTTTATTATTTTTTTAGACTTATTTCTTTGATATTTATTGTACTAAATGAATATTGTATAAATATTGTATAAATATAATAAAAAAAGTATTGTATAAATGAATATTTTTAGAACGAAAGTTTGTTTTAATGTGTCAATTAAAATTTCAAAAATTTTGTATTGTATTATTTTTAAATTGAAAAGTGGTGCACTTGCACCACCTTGCACCTCCTTTCCGGCGCCCATGATTCTGGTGATATTAGGAGTTCTTTCATCTGCTCTAGATATTATTACGAATTTAATGTTTCAGCTCATGGCCATTTATATCGAGTTGTTCTCTGTGATTTCGACAATGGGATGCGGAATCAAGGAGAGGATAAATCCTCAGGAGAATGGTACAATTGGTGCATATTCCGGCATACTAATCAACCGTATCTATATCGGCAATATACACCGATGGAAGCTCGGAAAAGAGGTCAATCCGTTCAATTCCGAGCCAGTTCTTTATTAATGGACAAGAAAATTGTCACTAGTGAAGACGAGTCGAGCTTTCCAATAAATCGAGATCCACAATTCCATATTGTGAAAGATGTTTTGAGAAAAGTAACTCGATGATAAATGGCAATGAGAAATGATAAATGAAATTATTGCAGGGGAATTATTTGCACGTGTTGACAACAAATAACATCCACCCGGTCAATATGAAGATCAATTGTTCAATGAATTACACAACATGTATTAATTGCGCAAGTGATCCTGAATGTATGTGGGACAATGGTACGAAAGGATGCATCGAATATAATGCGGCTCAATCTCAGTAATTATTTGCACATTTATGAGCAATTGATTGTTTATCAGGGCGGAATCAATTGTGCAAGATGTGCTGGATCGCGGTTTCAAATGCGCAACATTTATTAAACCATTCAATCAAAATGTAGATATGAGAACCAATGATGATAAAGTCCCGTTTAGCCTTTATTGTAAGAATTCGGAATATTGGCGGGGGGAAATCCAATGGCGAATCAATGAGAGTAATTTTATTTTTTTAATAATTATGATAAAATAAATAACTAAACTATTAATTGCTCCTCTGAAAACACCTGATTCTCCCTGATTTACATCATTATAGAACAATTATATATCTCTTATTTATTGGAATATTATTGATTTAATTATAATTCGATTAATTGGAATAGATATTATTGTCAATCAATTGTTTTATTATGTGAGTTTGTGAAGGAGAATGCAATTTGATTGGTTTGACGCGATTGAGATTAGAATATCAATCGCTACTTGACTCATTGTTTACTGTTAGATGATACGAGAATCTAAATCGTTTTCTGTAGATTGGGTCGTAATCCAAATGTTTATCAATAAATCACTATTGTCTATATTTATCCAAACTTTTCCAGCCTTGAATTACTGCTCTATTCTGTATGACCCCAGGGCCGTCTTAAGAAATTCGGCGCCCATTTAGGTCTGTGATTAGGGTGACCCTTGTACGGCCCTTTATGTATTTCCTTGTCTTTCATTCTTAATTTTACTTTAATCAGTACCTTACTTTTTTGTTTTCGTTATTTTTTATGTGCTTACTCTAATATTTTCTCTTTACGAAATCTGCGTTCTGCTATAAAATTATCTGTGAGCTATTTTCCTTCCAAATATAACTTCTGTGGGGCTTCGTCCAATCGATCTCTGAAACGCTGCATTCATTGTGAATTCAATCTCTGGTATGATCTCTGACGTTCTATCACACGATTAGTATTGTGAAGCTACGGCTTCGAAAAAAGCAGTAACGCAATTCAAATTGATTTTAATAAGTTTTTCGTCATCTTAGATTCAAATACCTTTCTACAGTATACGTGAATCTTCTTAGGTGTTCCACAGCCACCAAAGAGTTATAACTGCTAAATTGGTCAATAGTTGCGATTATAAATCTTTTCCTTTTGAATTTTTCCTGTAATAGACCACAAATAGACCACACAAACTTTCTCCCAATATTTAGAGAATTTAAAGATTTCCTGAGCACAACACCGAGCACATACGTCTACTTACCATCAATAAGTCATTCGCCGTTTTCATGGTCAAATTGATGACCCCTATCATCTTGGAAAAGCATAGCACGTTTGAGCTTACTGGTTTCGATAAATGGGAGAAAGGTTTAAGAATCCAGACGAAAAAAGTTACCACGATTGTTTTACTGGCAATCTTGGATTATCGCAAACCTTATTGTATAGTGAATGATTTGAAGCCTTCATTAATATACAATCCAAACAAAGGACACATTCTCAACTGTGAGTCCTTCGTGAGGAAGTTTGTAATCAAAAGGAAGAGGATGATGCTACATTTTGTCCAGCCTTAGTCCAGATTCGGTATGGGGCCCATTTCAATAGGAACGTCTCTGGTCAGCAACTTCTAAACACAATAGTTATCTCTCACAAACTTAGTAGACATTATCAGACACACCAATACCACTTAAAAGAACCCGAGGTGCAAGAAATCTGGATAAAGAGGAAAGCAGTGACACGATAAGGATAGTTTGTGACAAGAAAATAGTACCACATTCAGTTAAATTAAATAATAGTTTGTAATTATATTGTAATATTTTGTAATAATAAATTGTAATTGTGATTGATATCAATGTCATGATGAGGTTTAACTACTGATCAAGAGCTCCAATGGAATCATTTATTATTTATCTTTCAGTTATTGGCCATTTAACAATAAATAAACCTTACATAATTGATCCTGATCCATTGAATATCATGATCAGTTATGCTCGTTTGTATTTTTTAGTATTGACCGCTTGATAATGTTGTAGATATCGTGGGAAGTGATCCGAATCAATATATTGTTCATCCAATTGAGAAATATTTAATCATATTTCATGTGAACGGATCAATCAAATCTGTGAGCTGTCATGGAATAATGGAGGATCATGATAGGCTGTTTAATGGTGCCGAATATGATTGGATCACAGATGGGAATTATTCTACAAAACTGTTATCAAATTATATCGGTTTGTTATTATATTTCTCCGCTTGTAAGCATTTATCAGTGTTAGTTGTTATCCTTTTGGTATTCATAACATCCATAATAAAATACTAATACACCAATCCCTCGAATTACGCGGTACCCATTTTACGCGGTCATAAAAAATAGTATTTAATGAAATCAAACATATTATGTGGCAAATAATAAAATACGATTTTGGCCACTGATCCTGATATTAACCGTGCTGTTAAATTTCAGCGAGATATTAAAAGCCTTTGCGTGCAATACAGTGAAATTTACAAAGATTTAAAAAAGACGAAACGCAAAAATTGGTTACAGGCTATTTAATAAGACGAGAAGAAGAGCACGCCGCTGAATTTGAATCCGATGATAGTAGCAATTTTGAGCCAACTAAAAAGTAAAAATTGGTTGAATTAGAATATAGTAGTGATTTCTTTTCAATTGACATTGTATTTATTAAAAAGCTTGACTATGAATCAATAAATATATCGATGTTTTTTTGATATTCACAAATTTTGGCATTTCCTTTTTCAAGCGAATTTTGATCAAAATCACTTGAAAAAACCATTGACGAAAATTTGTGAATGTCAAAAAAACATCGATATATTTACTAATTCATATATAATATCTCTTATTGATGATTGCGAATGTGGATTACTTAATGGATGGTAGCAAGCGGAGTGGGGAGGGGGCTAGTGTAACTTTATTATTATTACCATGTTTATTTAATTTTTAATTACCTAAATCTTATTTATTCCAATCAAAAAACAAATAATTTGGACAGAAGCACCGTTTGAACAATTTGATTTTGTTAATTATTATTTCATAATCGTTAATCCCCCTCCCCCATTGGATTTTTCTTGTGCAAATATTTGTCGACGTAAAGTGCCTAAAAGATCATCCACCTAAATAAGAAAAAAACAAAAGACACTTTTTTCTTTTCTTTTATTTACTGTAAATGTAATACTGTGACATCTGTCTGTAATCTGTAGTCTGTACTCTCAGTACAGTGTTGACTGTTGTTTACTTGAAAGTTGAAAGTCTTTAATAAATTTGAACTTTTTAATTTTAATGGAATATTCATTTTCCATTTGTCATAAAAATAACAACATTTAATATTAATTTTTTTAACAATTTAAACCATTTTTTATATATTAGTCTGATAGTATCAGACAGCTTAGTCGTGAAGGGCTTCGCGCCTTCGGCACCCTCATTCGCTTGAAATGATTAACCATAATATTAATAAATATTTCTCAACTCCACCCCCCCCCCCTTCATAAATTCCTGGCTATGCCATTGATTGGGTATATATGTGCAATACCATTATAGAGTCATGGAAATTGCAATTTGATTTTCTTGGTAATGTTCGCTAATAAATATATGAAATTGTTTCAACTGGTTTTTTATTATATTCATTATATATTTTGATCTCAGCAACTCATGCTGATATTTTGATTGAATTGAGTTCCATTTTTTATATTTAGCTGAGCAAGTTACAAACGGATGGAAGGTGGCGGCCATTTTCTTTATGTTCCTTTTGATATTGGGTCTCTTAGTAATAGCAGCACTATTATATCAGTTTCTAAGCATCTCAAAAAACAAAATCATAAATCCGAAGTTCCAGCAATCGAATAGGTAGGTAATAGCATAAATGTTTGAGAATGGCTAATAATTGTGAAATGATATCCAATCAAATAAGTATCAATAACGCCTCAACAATCTATCTAAATATTCCCCCCCCCACGCCCGTGTTAAATCCTAATTGGCGCCCTACCCCCAAAAGATATTTTTATGAATTTTTTCTCTTATTACAGTTTTGTCTGTGTACAAAGTTCAACTGGATTTAAGCAACTCCAGCTGTTATGCTGCATCATATTAATAATATTACATAGCTCCAGTGAATAGCGACTGTTTGAAGATTTTAAGCTTGTATACTGCCAGTAATTCAATCAACTGAAGTTTCTGCTAAAAATGAGAATGTATTTGATGATCAAACCCCATCTACGCATTCGAGTTCCTGTGCTGAGCCTGCTGAGACAGAAAAGTCATCTGAAGTTCTTGTTGAAGATGAGCAAGTAGTTGATGAACAACACCCAGCTATACATTCATGTGCAGAGAATATTGAGACGGTAACATTACCTGCCCAGGGCTTCAAACATAATCAGGGTGATTCAGAATTTGATACAGTGGAAAAACGACTTGCTTCAGATATTTTACAAGAACCACTTCTTCAAATTTCTTGGTACACAAAATATTTTGGAAAAGGTAGTATGAAGGAGGAAAGAAATTGGCTTATGTATTCACCATCAAATCAAAAAATGCATTGCCAAGCTTGCTGGTTATTCGCTGATTGTAAAACTGAAAATTATAGCAAGGAATGGTTCGACCCAAATTTTGGAGTTTATAACTGAAAAAAATGCATGGAAAAAATCGTTAAACATGAAACTTCCAATCAACATCAAAGTGCAATATGTCAATATTTGCTGGCTAAAAATCAAATGATAAAACTGTGATATCTGGTTTGATCATTCAGGAGCATTATAAAGTGGAAAAAAATAGAGAAGTTTTGAAACGAATGGTAGATGCAACGTTGTTTTTAGCAAAAAAAGGTTTGCCATTTAGAGGACACAGAGAACATTCTGGCTCTGACAGGTATAGTAATACTGGAAATTTTCGTGAATTGCTATTTTTATTGGCTAATTATGATTCCACTTTGGACAATCATCTAAAGTTTGAAAAGAAAAATGAACTTTATTTATGTCATGATGTACATAATTCAACCACTTGCCTCAGAATTATCCGCAAATATTGATAATGAAGTTAGGTCTGCACAATTCTTTTCTCTAATTGTTGATTCAACAATTGATATATCCAGTGTTGATCAGATGTCAGTTTCTTTAAGATTAGTGTTAAAATCAGGACAAGTTGTTGAACGATTTATAGGCTTCTACACGTTTGAAAACAGTAATGCTGCAGCATTTTCTGTTATTTTATTAACGGAGTTACAAAAGCGAAACATTGACATTACACTTTGTAGAGGACAGGCATATGATGGTGCCTCTGTGATGTCTGGGATTAAAAATGGTCTTCAAACTAAGATAAAGACACTTTCACCAAATGCCATCTTTGTTCACTGTTGTTCTCATGCATTGAATTTGGTGACTATTGAAGTAATGTCTCTTAACAGTGATGTTCAGTTGTTTTTTGGTACAACAGAAAAGTTGTATACTTTCCTTACATCAAGTCTACCACGACTACATATTCTCGAAGAATATCAGAAGTCTCGATATGAATCGACAGTAGATACTCTAAAAGGACTTTCTGATACAAGATGGGCAAGCCGAAAGCATGCAGTTGATGCAGTTGTTGGATCATTCTCCGCTATTATATTTACTCTAGAAGATATAAATTTTGGGGAATCAAAAGAACACAAAGGAAGTGTCAGAGCAGAAGCTATGGGACTATCTATTTTGATAACAAAATATTCTTTTGTTTTTCTGATGCTATTTCTACAAAAGCTGTTAGATAATATCTTTGTGTTATCAAACTATTTGCAACGAAAGGATATTGATATTGCGTTTGCAAAATAATTGATTTATGTTACCAGAAATAAGTTTGCTGATATGAGAAGTGATAAAGCTTTTGAAAGTCTAAATGTTGCTATAAAATCATTTATTATCAAAGATTGTTCCTTACTAGATGTTGAAACAGAATTTAAAGAAAGCGAGTTGCATAAAGGAAATGCATGGCAGGCGAACTTAACAGAGATGAAAGGGTTGATGATCCAACTACACGCTTCAAATGTGAAACGTATTTCACTGTCTTGGATACACTTGTAACACAACTAGATGAACGATTTAATGATTTTCATAGCACTGTTGCTTTATTCTCCTGTCTTGATCCATCACAAATATCAGAAGAAAATAAAGAATCTTTTCAAAATTTATGCAACATTTACAAAAATGATATTAATATTGAAGAAGCAATCCTAGAATATGATTATTAGGAGGTTCATCCTGTAAAACATTAAAATCAGTTTTTGTTTCCATAAATTTTATTTCAATAAATATCAAAATCAAATTATAACTTCTTTAATCTTTCTTATTTAAACAAATTTTCTACGAAGATATTTTTAATTAAAATATCTTCTTATTTTGTTTTTTTAAAAATTAATCTAAACTTTAATTTTTTAAAATTTTCAATTTAAAAATTTCTTCATCATAAAACTTCCTCATATCCCCCTTCTTAAGAAATTTTTAAGTTTTTCCACATTTCTTTCGATCCTTTTTCCATCTTCATTTCTTAAGATGTATCGTCTGTCATGCACTTTCTCTATCACTTTGTACGGACCTTCATACCTGTCCTGGCCTTTGTGGCGTGTTTCTACTTTTACTAATACTTCTTCTCCTACATTGAATTTTCTCCTTGTTTGTTCTTCTAGTTCTTCCTTTATCGGTATTTCTTTGGACCCGTACCATTTTTCCCTGCTAATATTTTTTCCAAAAACTATCTCTGCCGGGCTTTTCCCTGTCGTTTTTTGTTTGGTTGCATTTAAAGTGAATTCGACTTCTGGTAATATATCTGCCCAATCCGTCTTCTTTCTATCCTGTAAAGTAGCATTTATCAAATCCCGTATTGTCCTGAATTGTCTTTCTATCTGACCGTTTGTTTGGTGATGGTATGGACTCGAAAAACATAATTTAATATCTAGCATCTTTGTGAATTCTCTCATCATTCCTGATTCAAACGCCTTTCCGCAATCAACTCTTATCTCCTTTGGGCATCCAAATCTTAAAATCCACTTTTCTAAAATCGTTTTCTTTATTGTTTCTTCGTCTTGTTTTGTTATCGCTGTCAAGACTTGATACTTACTATACTGATCTATTATGCCCAATATATACTTCTTACGTCCTTTTGTTTCTGTCAACGGTCCACATATATCCACGAATATAATTTCGAACATTTCCTTCGAATCTTGTCTTTTTACTGGTTCTTTCGTTGTTATTGTTAAAGCCTTGGTTTTTTGACAAATCTCAAAACTTCGAACAATCTCCTGAATCTTACTCCACAGGTGTTTTCCAACATATCTATCTTTCATATAATCGGCTATCTTCTCGACTCCAGCATGACACAATAGTCTATGTATTTCCTTTATTGTTTCTTGTAACTCATTTTCAGGTATCATCGTTTTCTTTCGTACTTCTTCCGTGCTTCTTCCCTCTTCTCTGATCGAGTCTAGTAATCTTGTTTTTATCTTTCCTTTCTTAGCTTCTTCGTGGACCATTTGACATTGAACACACGTGTCACATTTAGTTCTCGACACCATCTCTGCATTTTGGTGATTAATACCCTTTCTGTATTCTACTCTTATATCTAAACTGCTCAAATAATTGATCCATGTTTGGAATTGTGAAGTAATCGGCTTCTTGGTTGTCATCATAAACGTGATTGCCTTGTGGTCTGTCCTGAGCGTGAATCTTCTTCCGTAGAGATAGTGCTTAAAATGAATGCAAAAATAATATACAGCCAATAGTTCTTTTCTTGTAATACAATATCCTTTCTCGTGGCTCGTCATCGAGTGTGATCCATACGCAATTACTCTTTCCTTTCCATCTTTATCTCTTTGTGAAAGTACTGCACCAATGGTATCGAAACTAGCGTCGGTATCTAAAATGAACTCCTTTTTCAGATCCGGAAAACATAAGATTGGCGCCGTCGTGAGTGCTAATTTCAATCCCTCAAACACGCTATTCGTTACTTCACTCCATTCTAATTTTTTGTTACTTGGTCCGCTACATAATTGTTCTAACATCCTTTCCTTCTTTGCATAATCACTGATGAATCTTCTATAATAATTGCAAATACCTAAAAAGCTTCGGAGTTTCTTTACGCAATTAGGCTTCCCAAAGTTCTGTATGGCCTGAACTTTAGATGGATCTGTCTGTACTCCTTCCTTGCTGATTATGTGTCCTAAAAATCTGATTTCTTCCTTTATTATTTGGCATTTTTCTGGATTAATCCTTAGGCCTGCTTCCTCAATCGCCTTTAACACTTCTCCGAGTATTGTATAGTGTTTCTCTTTACTGCTTGAATAAATCAAGATGTCGTCCAAATACACCATTGCTCCCTTTATTTTGCCTAATACTTTTGTCATCATTTCTTGGAACGTACCTGGTGCTGCTGCAATTCCAAACGGCATTCTGTCGAAACAATATTGTCCGTTCTTTGTTGAGAAAGCTGTTTTCTCCTGTGATTCTTCTTCTAGTTCCACTTGGTAATATGCATTACCTAGATCGATTGAGCTGAAAAAGACGGATCCTCCTAACAAATCCAACATCTCGTCTATGTTTGGCATTGGAAATTCCTGCCTCTCTGTTACCGCGTTCAGCTGTCTAAAGTCCAAGCATAGTTTAATATCCTTTTTCTCTTTTTTCCATACACATATTAGCGGTGTATTCCATGGAGAGTTACATTTCCGTATAATTCCATTTTCGTACAAATTTTGTATTGCTTCTTCAATCTTTGATTCCAAATTTAGTGGTTGGCGATATGGTTTTATGTTTATCGGCTCACCTCTTGTAATTATCTTGTGTTTTACCAAATGTGTGCGACCCACATCCCATTTATCTGCCATAAACACGTTTCCACTGTTTGTTATAATTTCCTTTAATTTGCTATCTTCATTGATCTTTAACTGCTCCAACGCTCGTATCAATCGTTCTTCATCCTTTATTTTTCTGCCAAATTTTGCTTCAATGTTACAAATATAGTTCTTGTCATTTTCACTAGCCTCGATATCTTTAATTTTTAACAGTCTAAATCCAAATGTTTCTTGTAATTCGATTCCTCCAATCACGTCTGGTGTCACCTTCGCCGCCACAATGAATATAACTTCCTTCGAAACATTTCCAATGGTTACTTGCACCTTCGTTTTTCCTATTGTCGCGATCGTACTCTCGTTTGCGCATCGTAACTTATCGTCACTTTTCGTCAATTGTTGTCCTCGTAGCTTGTTGAAACAGTCCACACTCATTACATTGATTCTTGCCCCAGTGTCTAATAAACAGTCGAAATATTCCCCATTCATCCTTACTGTTATACTAGGCCTTCCTTGCATTCTGTTATACAAAATTTCAACAACCTGCTCCGTTTCAATGGTTCCAATTCTTTCCACTTCCTCTTCAAACATTTCTCTCTTTAGGAACCTGTATACTTTCTCGCTTACCCTTCCAACATTCTCCCACTTTTCTGCCCCTTGAGGATATCCCATCAAATTTTCTGTTAGAATATGGCTCCAACCAACTCCTCTACTGGTGGAGCCCTGTTGTTTGGGTACGTCTTCCTAAAATTAACTTCATTTGTCTCTACACACGATTCCCTTTCTTCTTCTTCCTCGATACCATTTATCCGACTGTATCTGTTTCCCGTGAATCTTTGTCTCTCCGTCGCTCTCCCGTACCTCATCTTTGTATAACACTCCTCGGATCTATGACCATTTCTGCTACATCTTTCACAACGTATTTCCTGACACAATCTTCTTATATGACCTTCTTTCCCACACCCAAAACATCTTGGAGCTTTTTTATCTGGACAGTTTCTACTTATATGTCCGCTTCTATGACATGTCCAGCATTCTATTTTACCTTTTATTGGACAATCAATTTTCGTGTGTCCTATTTTGTGGCATAACCAGCATTCTGGCATTTCTCTTCGGATACTTTCTTCTCTCTGTTCTTTCTTCTTGTATTGTACTCTTCCCTGTGGTTCCTGATAGACCACTCTGGCGTAACTTTTCATACTGTTTATCTGCTCTCTTTGCTTGTCTACTTTGTCCATCAGAGTTAGTGTTTCCTTTATTTCTTCTGTGCTTTTTATCTTCCGTAGTATCACTTCTTTCTCAACTTCTTTATTCTCCGCACATACTATTAACATCCTTGCTGTTAATTTCTCTTTGGTAAATTCTTTATTTTCAAACAACCTATCAACAAGGTCCTCCACCTTTTTAAAATACGTTTCTATTTCTTCACCCTTCCGCTTGTAATTCAACAAGTTTTGTAGATCCTTTAAAACTTCTCTTTCACGATCGAATGCCAATCGCAACCTAGCCTGGAATCCTTCGGCTTTTTTCAGTGTTTTGGCGTACACTTCCAGGAGATCCTCATCAATCATGCAAGATGTTAATCTTTCCTGGTCTTTCTTCTGCGTGATTCCCTTGGCGTCGAAATAAATTTCGCATCTTTTAATGAACTTTTCCAAATCGTCCCCTTGGCAGAATACCTTTGGTAGCAATCTTTCGGTGATTGCGTCCGTGTTTACCGCTGCCACCATATTAGGAGGTTCATCCTGTAAAACATTAAAATCAGTTTTTGTTTCCATAAATTTTATTTCAATAAATATCAAAATCAAATTATAACTTCTTTAATCTTTCTTATTTAAACAAATTTTCTACGAAGATATTTTTAATTAAAATATCTTCTTATTTTGTTTTTTTAAAAATTAATCTAAACTTTAATTTTTTAAAATTTTCAATTTAAAAATTTCTTCATCATAAAACTTCCTCATAATGATACTTTCAAATACGTGTATGCATGGCCGTATTAATAAGTTTGAGCGC